>OY759274.1:35146869-35152594 GCA_963662155.1 Lamellibrachia columna | reverse complement strand
ACCAAAACATATTAAAAGTGCCATACAAAATCAAAAAGCAATTTACAAATTAATAAATTAAATAACTTCATTAGACGTTTTCAACAAACTAAATCAATCGCCTTCTGCTGAGCCAAACATAAATTATAATATCTTACATGACTCGATCAAATGTACACACAAAAAAACACATGCCATGTAAAATAATTAAATACAAAAACACTAGCACAAAAAATCAACACGAATTGCACTTTGCTTGCTCAAATCAATACGATACAGATAATCTAAAAATGACTCAGCCTGATTCACCAGAATATCTTGCAATTCAAATTGATATAACAACGTACAAAAACGTACTTAAAAAGTATACGTGCAGCCGAACAACTGCATTGTGAATCGTGTTTGAACAAATTCAAAATAATAAAAAAAAACTCGGTAAACTATAAATTATATTCTGTCTAGAACACACGAAAAGAACACTTTCCCTAAATCCCTTATATAACGAAGAAATCATAGTAAATAAGACTATTATTGCAAACACATTTAATACCTTCTTTACCAATATTGGCAAAAATCTAGCCAAACAAATCAGTAATCCTATAAAAATCCCATGGAAACTTACAATTTCTTATCAATACAGAATTGAAAAAAATTAATGAATGGCTAAAACTAAATAGATTGTCTCTTAGCCTAAACAAAACTAAGTACATGCTTTTTAAAACAGCCAGAAGAAAAGTTGTGACTTACCAATTACTAATCATAGATAATACTACTATTGATAGAGTGGCATAATTTTATTTCTTTTTAAAATAAATTTGAACGAACAATTTAACTGGAAAAGTCACATTGACAACATTTCAAACATGTTTTTTTATGACGTTAGGTGTTCTGAATAAACTAAAACGGTTATTACCTCTGAATATAAAGATCATATTGTACAACACACTGATACTGCCACACTTCAACTACGGCGTAACCGCTTGGGGCTACAAACATGATAGAATTCAGAAGTTTCAAAAGAAACTTGTTCAAGTTATTAGTGTAAGCAAATATAAAGCTCACACTGAACCACTCTTTAAAAATATCAAATTATTAAAAATAGAATAGATATTAAAATAGCAAGAACTAAAACTGTATTATAAATTCACACATAATAAACTTCCTGTTTACCTTCAAAATTTACACACTTACGTAGCTGTATGTACACTCTGAATTTGTAACATTTGTCATCATGAGTGAACAACAAATAAGAATAAGCTTGTATGTGTATCTCTTTGGATGAATAACCATTCAATATGTAATCATGCATAATGTCATGTTGTAAGCCTTGCCAGTCTGTTTACCGATTTATGCTACTTTCTCTATACACCAAGTTTGTCTTTAATTAAATTGGGTGGCTCCTATGAGAGCTGCTTTTTTAGCCTCAGTGGGAGTCTAACTTGATAATTCTGCACTATATGTAATTATTATATGTATGTTTTGACATATTCACTTGTTGAGTGATATGTATATGGGTAAAAATAAAGTACAACTGTATGTGTGTTTGCCGTACCAGAAACATGAACACATTACTCCTGTGTTACAATGTTTACATTGGTTGCAAATTCGTCTGTACTCGACCTACAAAGTGCTTCTCTGTGTGTATTCCGCGATGAATGGCTGGCACCGGTCTGTATCGCGGAGTTGCTCAACCGACGACACCCGAATCGGCAATTGACGTCAGACTCTTTGTATTTATTATCTGTATCGCCTCCGCAGACGGTTACGCATGGCGAACGTCGATTTGCTGTGGTCGCTGACAATCGGTGGAGTGAAGACAGCGAAGACACTGCCGCAGTATAAAACACTTAAAAAACACATATTTTAGAGTAGCTTTTATGACATGCTGGTGTGAACATGTTTATATGCGTTTATTACTATTATTTTTTTTTATTACAAATATACATTTATAGTAAGACTATTTGGTCTATATTTTAGAATATTTATTAGTGGCATTGTTTGGCGTAATTAATAAACATTTTGAATATATTTATTTTTATATTATTAATAATATTTCAATAAGTTATGCTTGCATGTGCACAGCGCCTGAGAGCAATCTTGATTTATCCGGCGCTATATAATTAGTTTTATTATTATTATTCATGTCCGCAAGACCTCAAATCAACAGCCTACCTAACCCTTGTTCGGCCACACCTTGATTACTCATTGATAGTATTTGTCCACTACGCACAGGAACTTAAAGATCAAATTGAGAGAGTCCAAAGAAGATCAGCTCGTTTTGTATGCAAAGACTACAAGCGAACCAGCAGTGTAACATAAATGCTGAAGTCACTCCAATGGGATACTTCAGCAAGTAGGGGGAAGGTGTGTAGAATATCCATGCTCCATAGAATCCATCATGGCCAGACTGCCATTCCAGCAGAAAAGTTCTTACACTCAGTTAAGCGTCACTCCAGAAATCTACACAATCTAGCATAGTATATAGCCTCATTTATCGAAGTCTGCCATAAGTACTCTTTTCCTCCACAGACGGTACGCGACTGGGATAAACTACCAGCAAGCATTGCCAACATACCAAATATCAACAACTTCAAACAAGAAGCGTTCAAACATCTACGATTCCAGAAAGACCAATGTGATTGTAAGTAGCTTCGTCAAAACTACGCGCCTAATGGCTTCTCGTTTGGCTCTTAAAGGGCGTTGAGAATAGTCTTTAAGAGTCAGAGTCAGAGGATAAACAGAAGAATACAAAAGAATACAAAAGCATACGACATGTGGAAGCAGCGTACGAGCGAAGTGGGAATTTAAAGAATGATAATGATCGTATCATTTATATGACAAACAGTGCAACACCTGTTGATTGACATGCACATTTGACAGACTTCAGCAGGTCTAAACTTTAGCCGGCCGACATTCTTCTGTCCGAACAGCCTTAAAATGGACCGGTAACACGGATTGATTGTCCGTTTTAGACATCCGTCCTAAATCTGTGTGAACGTACATAATTTACGTGTGTTACCAGTTCCCAATAGGGGGACCTACGCCGCATATACTCTTGGAAATGTCATTTAATATATTCATTATTAAGCGACTGCTGCTACATCTATCTGCGTGTGCGAGAATGTATTATAACATTATTCGTTGTACGCAAAGCCGATCACATGCAAAACGCACACGCAAACACCCAAACACGCACACACGCACATGTGTGCGCTATGTACGTACACAATATGGATATCGAATTAGCCTTTCTAATAATTTACAAATGAAGTTAAACTGGTTTCTCAACTTTTGACTATGTTTATATATATATATATATATATATATGAATATGTACATATATATATATATATATATATATATATATATATATATATATATATATATATATATATATATATATATATATATATATATATATATATATATATATATATATATATACACACGCAGCATATATATTAAATACATTGGAAGTAAAATTTGGGGTCAAATTTATATTTCGAAGATAATTCGACAGTCCTGATGGTTACTAAAAAAATTCTGCCTCTTGAAAACAACGGTCACTCTATTAGAGTAGGGTAACATGGGGCAACACGGCCCCGAGGTAAAACTATCCACCACCACGTACGCAAAATATAACATTCTGAATGTCCCCAAATCTTTTGCAAAATTATGGTAACGTCTGTCGCCTTCCCACTTGAAAGCTCAACAACTTGTTTATGCTTTGATCTAACATTTCGTCAATAGTAAAAAATGGTGCAACTCATGGTGTGAATAACGGAATCTGAATCATGAACGTAATTGGTGACATGATACCATTGTTATTCAGTTAACAGGTCAGACAATACAAAATGTGCAATTGTATGTTGTATTGCCCCAGACACGGGAACGGTTTTTGGGTAATGTTACTGTTTTTTTTTCAAATGCAACTCAGCTAATTTGTATGTTTTCTGAAAGTAGTTTTTCAATGAGTGACACACATATCTGTCTATAATATGAACATATTTTAGACATGCCAACGTAGTTTATTGGTGTACAATTTGACAGTTTTCCTTAGCGTGGGGCGCGCTGCCCCGGTTACCAAATGTTTTATTTTTCCATCGAAACCCGTGTTAAGCTAATTCTGTAAAGCGGCAAACCCTCTCGTCCATAATGCGTTTGATCGTTGCAGTTTAAAACGGCCAGTTGACTCCCTAAACTTCGGCCGCTGTTCAGTTTGAAAAATCATAAAAATCAGTTGTACATGCATGCACGTGATTGTACAAACGTTTGCAAAATGAGCACATCTGTACGTCTGATCAACCTCTGTAAACAGGCCAGTCCTTTAATCAGGCCACTATATATATATATATATATATATATATATATATATATATATATACATATATATATATATATATATATATATATACATATATATATATATATATATATATATATATATATATATATATATATATATATATATATATATATATATATATATATATATATATATATATATCAGTCATTTGGTTGGCTTCTTTAGAAGGGTTCTACTGTGGTGTGTCTGCAAGATAACAAACTGACAGACCATTGTCACAAACAGCATACAGAGTTATAATAAATTATATAATTAATGTCTTATTCCCAAAAAGCAAGTAGTGTTCCTTTTGCACACACAGAGGCATATTTTCCTAAATGTATAAATTAGTAGTATATATGAATTACATTTGTTGGAGCAGTTATTATAATATACAAACAAAACATATATAAGTAAATTATTAATTAAAAAATGGTGCGAAGTTTGTTCAGTGTGTCAAATAAATGTTGCACTGCTAGTTTTAAAATGTGAAGTGTCTGATAATTAATTATATGGGAATGTTTTTGTTCTATTAAATATTTAACATCGCTCATTTTAGATTTCCTTGGGAAATGTTTTAAAAGATAATCTATTTTAATATGTTCTTATATATAATTCCATAATTTAGGTCGTAATAATGTTGTCAATGCCGCACCATAACTGTTTCTAAATATTGCAAATATACGGTCCCACACTTTTTCATTCAATTATATTCATAGAATTTAATACCATCAGTAACTTGCCAATAACTCGTGGTAAACGATCATTTTACATCAATATTTTCACATTTAACCCTTAGCAAATAAATTTTAGAATTTATATAGAAACACAGCTGTGTATAATAAAAAATATTCTATAGAATTCTTATATAATATTATGTCTAGTTTTCTCTAGAATATCCTATGGGATTTTAGAGGATGTAGCTATAGAAACTGTAGTTTCTATTGTTTTCTATACAATATTTTCTGCAATGCTTTGTATAATTCTATTACGTTGTACAATTGACAATTCTATACAAATTTCTAGAAAATTGAAGTAGACAAACTATTTCTATAGAATATGTAGTATTCAATAATTTGTCGAACATTTTTTTTAGTGAACTATTTGGTTGATCATATGAAGAGGTAAACGCCATTTATTGTTATACTAAAAATAAACATTGCGTTTTAATGTGTTCTTGCCACAATAATATAGCAATACATATATACTACCAATGTGCCTAGCATTTAGAGAGTTTGGTTCTTTTCTCAGCTTTTCATGTATAACAGATGCGTTTCTGTTACATCCGAATATACTAAAAGACTTGGCTCAGCTTACTATTTTAGTTAATCCAGGTTATTACTTTAAACAAATACATGTATGTCAACTTCAAAATGTCTCGTGTACCCTTGTTTCTAGCAG
>OY759274.1:35101869-35141869 GCA_963662155.1 Lamellibrachia columna | reverse complement strand
TACACAATGGTACCATTATTTATCTTGTTGTTTCTGCCCCTTGTTTAACATTTGCAGTATGCCGCCACGCGGACGTCTACCAAAACCGGTACGAGCCATGGTGAGACCGCCGTCCCAACGCCGAGCAGCCAGGAAGCGCGTCGCCGAGGCTGAGCCGCCCGCGCCAGCACCACCCATTCGCCTGCCGCTGCCGATGCTGGGCGACCAGAGGATTTGCCAGCCCCACCTGACGGGGTCCCGGACGCAGCATGCAGCACCGCTGACATGGTGGCCATTGTCACCAGGGAAGTGTTAAAACAGCTGCGGGAGGACCGGGGTGCGACACGTGCCACTGTTGTCACGCCCACTGCGCCCGCGCCATCGGTGGAAGCCGCCCCCGAAGTCGTGTGGTCAATGCCAGTCCGCAACATCCAGCGCGACAATCCCATGGACTTGGCTATACAATAGCTATGTATGCCGGGTCTAATATTATCATTAAACATATAGTGTAGCTATTTGTTCCATTGATGTAAAACTGCATTTTTTTATAACTGCAGTAAAATTTATGGTTTTCAAGTCTGGGATCAATTTTAGTTGCATATATAGGCGGATTTTAGGATACAACAAATTGGGCATTGGCAATAGTATGTTTTTTTTAAACTATAATACATAACTGTGATGTACTTGCGCAATATTAGTTCTGGCTTTTTAAAACATACGACATCAAACATTATTAATTTTTATAAAATGTGTGAGCAATTGTATACATATTATTGTTAATGGACCCATGTGGTCTAGACTGGCTAGAACTCTTTATTTTTTACAGTGGTGACTTTATATCCTTTTCATTTATATTGAATGCTTTACTTTATTTTAATAGTTCATTAATTTGTTATTTGTATTTAATGAATTGTTAATTTAATAATTTTTTATTTAAGGAATTGTTCATTTAATTTTGAGTTTCATTTAATTGTTAATTTAGTTAAATGTGAATGACATTTACATAGTTAATAATTTTAAATTAGTTAATTATTTTATTTTTAAATTAATGTTTGAAATCTCACCTACCACCATTTTTAAGTCTACCTCTCACCTCCTACAATTTTTTTACGACCAACTTTTTTACGACCAAATATACAGTCCCACACTTATTTATTGAATTGTATTAATGGAATTTATTAACGTCAACAACTCAGTTGCCAATAACTCATAGAAAACGATTATTATATATCAATATTTTTCACATTTAACCCTTCATTTCCGTAGTTCCGTTGCACAAGAGGTCGTCTTTTATATGTAGCAGTGGTCCAACATCTAACAATAAACGTAGCTTGTTCAACTGGCATTGAGGTAATTTCACCTGTTAGCAGACCAATAATAATCATTAGTCTACGCAGTAATCAACATGGTGACAGCGGGAAGGAATGTGTGCCGAGGCTTGAAATGTCCCGATAGAAAACGAGCTGAAAATCGCCGAAGTGAGTGAACTTAACCGTGGCGGAAAAACCGTCTGCATTTATGATGACAGAGGCATCTGAGAAGTCCAACAAAGTGCAAACTCCCGTGATATTGCACTGTGCAGGGCCGCAAATGGTTGACATTTACGAACATTTTGAGTGGAAAAAACTGAAGATGGCACAGACATGTCAGTAGAAGACAAACATGATCCTGCGAAAGTGTCGAAGAAAATAAAGGAGTATTGCACATCTGAAACTACTGGGTGAAACTACACTAACAGTTATGAATCCCACAAATGGTGAGAAGAATAATGTTGCATTTACGGTTGTGAACAATGAACTCTCAAAACCATACAAGAGATGGGAGTGGTCACTGTAAATGATGATACTTTCATTTCTCAAGTTAGTGGTGTAGAACCACTAGGTGACTAAGGAGAGGCCAAGCTGTAAGTTGTTCCGAATGTATCACCCAGGGCTGTTCCATGTCGCAAAGTACCAATAGCGTTACAAGACGAAGTAAAGCGCGAATTGGACAATCTAGTCAAAAGAGGTGTTGTGTGCCCCGTCAATGAACCTACTAAGTGGGTCAGTCAGATGGCTACAGTCAGAAAGGCAAATGGAAAGTTGAGGTTGTGCATTCATCCTCAACCGTTGAATGTTGCGTTAATTCGAAAGCATTACAAACTACCTACCTTTGATGATGTGTTGCCAAAAAGTGGTGGTTCACAATGACCATAAACCATTAGCAGCAATTCTTAGCAAGCTTCTCAGTAATGCGCCAAGGAGATTGCAAAGTCTGATGGTGAGAATGAATCGCTATGACATCGAATTTCACTACGTGAAAGGTTTACAGTTGTATTTGGCAGATACACTAAGTCGCACACAGACGAGAAGGACATGCATACCATGATGGCGGAATCGGTCATAATTCCGGACTAGCGAATGATCGGTCGCAATTATTTAATTGTGATTGACTATTTCTCCAACTTCTTCGAGGTCGATCTGTCGACAACCACAGCAAGCACTCAAGTCGTGAGCTGTTTGAAGAAAATGTGTTGCTGATTTGGTACACCGAGACAAATTGTGTCCGATGGAATTCACCTCGAGAGAATGTGAAGTATTCGTGAAGGCATGGGGCATTGACCATATCACTTCATCACCAAACTACCAACAAGCGAATGGCAAGGCAGAATCCGCAGTAAAGCTTGTGAAAGCCGTGATGGAAAAATGTGTGAACACTAGAAGTGACCAGTACTTGACAATTTTAGAGCTGCGAAAAACTTCAATCCCAACTGGCAGTGATCAACAACATATATACTACAAATGTATCTTGCACTTAATTCACGCTCCAGTGTTTGATTCTTTTCTTAGCTGTTCGTGTATAACAGGTGTGTTTATGTTATATCCGAATATACTAAAAGGCGATTTCGAAGTTAATTTGTATGTATTAACCCATTTGAATCAAGACTTGGTTCAGCTTACTATTTCAGTGAATCCAGGTTATTGCCATTGACAAATACATTTGTGTAATCTTCAACGGGTACATTTTCTCTTCCACGGAAAGGATTCGCTCATCTTCCGCTGTGAGTATGGGTTTCAGAATGTCAAAGTTGTGTAGTTTTTGCAAATTCATGCCTAGGGGTGTTTACGTGTTGATCCAGAGCGACAGGTATGACCTTAACCAACATCTGAACAATCAGCACGATAACCTCGATGCCATGCTCCCAGGTTCGCTTTATGTTTCCCCGCGTGCTCCGGCACCTTTGGCTGCTTTGGCAGGAGACCGCCTGGCAGTCTCCAGTTTATCCAGTTCTATCGTGAAAAATAACTTGTCAGTGTCTTCGACCGACATGCTCTTGTCTGCGCGCACTCATACAGAACAGAACGGGCGGGGAAGCGTAGTGTCAGGCACTCAGTGAAATACAGAAATAGTGTACACGTCATGCACTGTCTGTGGTGTATGATTTCTTTGTATGACGTTGTGTGTACTGCTAACTCGGGGTGCAACAATACTAACACTGTATTTATTTTTGCATTTGGCTTAATTTTGTCCCCGTATTTTCCGTTGCCCCGCTACACACACCTGTAGGAAACGAACATGCATTGGTAAGGTCCAATCCAACCAGGGAGTGTGAACATAAGACAAACCACGTAATTCCTATCATGGTTTATGTAATCGAATGTCTTGCTTAGTTTTCGAACGGAATTAGCCTTCAGAATCATAATTGCCTGAGACAATACACAGCAAGAATTGACTAACATATATTTAATGCAGTGAGAACATGTCAAGTGTACTTCAACACACTTTTACGTTTTGCAAATTTCAGTGACCATGCTACACTTTTGTTATGTTGCATCCAATTATCTATCATCATAACTGTGACGAAACAAACACTAGACACAGACGTCATTGTTGTGTTTGTGTAGCTATCATAGCGATCCAAACGCAACGAAGCTGCGGTTTGTAATGGAAAATTGCGTGTTATTAGAAAGTACACGACAATCATTTGCTATATCAAGACACAGACGGCATTGTTGTGTTTTTACGGCTAATAGCGATCAAGACGCCGTGAAACTGCAGTAATTAAGCAACCTGTCGCCCTGTGTACGTTACTGCTGGCGAACATAGTATGTCGAGTCAAATTAGTTCACGCTGTTTGGTCCAATTATTGCACCATATTGCACATTCATAATGTTCGCGAAGCTGCGGTTTGCAATGGACAATTGTGTGTTATTAGAAAGAACACGACAATATTTCGCTAACAAGACTGTAGACACAGACGGCATTGTTGTGTTTTTACGGCTAATAGCGATCAAGACGCAGTGAAACCATTGTAATTCAGCAACCTGTCGCTCTGTGTACATAACTGCTGGCGAACGTAGTATGTCGAGGCAAATTAGTTCGCGCTGTTTGATCTAAATATACTTGCATCCCGTTTTTGCATAATCGCATGCGGTAGTAAAACGATAATAAAGCCACTTTTCATATTCAATTACAAAGAGCTAATCGGACATGTGTGATGCTAGTGAAGCGACCCTAAGTGGCTAACATAAGGAAAACTAATGCTTGCGCCTTGGGCTATTTATCAGCAGCCAATCAGCGTCATTATCGAGATGCTACACTAAACATTAAAAACAACTATTTTGCTTTAATTAATTTCATTTGACAAAATATTAATATTAGTACACCAAATTATATACAATGCCATGCAATAAAGACACTTCTATTCTGCAAAACCCAAGCTCAGCAACCCAACAAAACAATCTAGGATGTTGGTAGTGCGATTTGTTAGAACTTTGGTGAATAACGTATACAGATTTGAGAGAAGCTGGTGGGTATAATTTTTCAGATCCTTAATATCCCCTTTCTTGAGTAGTAGAATGATGATGGCATTTTTTTCCACCTACCTGGAATGTTATTTGATCTGATGCACTGGGTGAAGAGTTCAGCAAAATGGGACATGTTTACTGAACATTAATGGTGTGCAAACATGAAACCATCGACAGGAAACTATTGAAAACAACACGACGTGGCTATATAACTGCATGACAATAATAGCGTGCAATGCATGATTGGAATGATGTGAATATGCTGTGTTACATCATGGACGTTGACTTGAAATACTGTTATGTACATATGGTTGATTCTCGAGAAATGCCAGCACATGGTTGACTGAGTGACTTTAGTGTCTCTGTTCTTTTGTCCAAAGAAAATAGACATTCTAAACATTTAAAAAATAAGCTGGGACACCTTAACTGCTACAACTATGGTCACAGCAGCAGGTCAAAGATGGATGAGATAATGAAAAGTATCCATACAAATGCTGGCAGTCTAGCATGATATAACACTCGTGTGTATTGTAAATTATTTTATACAGTATATTGTTGTGGTTGGGATGTATACCCAATGTGCTAAGGTACGAGTGGCAATCAAGGTTTCTGGCATAATAATATGTGTTTAAAGTGTTTGCCGTACTTGGTAAGTTGTTACATTTTCTTTCATCACGTGTTCATTAGTCTTGATAATGCATCAACCAGTACAGTTTAAAGTACGAAGCAGGTGTTTACTAATATTCAGCGCATGTCTTAGCGGATATATTGGTCTTCCCAGTGATGCGAGATGTAGCTAATGACTGGATGTATTTGCTACATAACTGGATAAAAGCATGTCGTATGGATATTCAAGATAGGTTTTGGGTAAAAAAAAAGTATATTTAAGGACTCGGCCTCCTTCACCGGGTTTGCGATGACAATGTTGGTTTAAGATTGCCATCCCAAACAACAAGTTCCAGATGGCAAGTGGACAAGGAAGCCATTGGCTTATCGAGAGTCCAACAATTTTATATCATCTATGTGTAGCCCGCCCTTATCATATATCTGTCAATTCTATTTTAAAACATATTTGTAAACAACTCGAACGACTGTTGGGTATTGACAGTGTTTAATGTATGAAGTAAAAGTTTCCAGAGGAAATATAGCAACTGAAACAAAGAGTTGCATACCAACATCACTACTACTGTAACATTATCATTATAAAGTATCAAGGAAAACAGTTGTAATCACAATGCAAAAGCAATGTCTTCTATCAATATAACAACATAATAAAGTAACGTGGCCATAAATAAAGATCATTCGTCAACACCCATTTATATCAATGTGACTTTGAATACATGACGAAATACACTCCAATATATATATATATATATATATATATATATATATATATATATATATATATATATATATATATATATATATATATATATATATATATATATATATATATATATATATATATATATATATGTTCCAAAACATTCAATTTAACATAAAGTTTCACAACTTCTTCTAATAATTTATAAATAAAGCCTCACTATATAAGTATTATAAAAGTGACTCACCAGAGATAAATTGTCAATATACATATACTGATCCGGGAGAAGGTTTTCTTACTTTTAGTTTAAGTAACAATCTTTGATGTGGCACTTTATCGAAAGCTTTCTGAAAATCTAAATAGACAACATTCACTGGTGACCCGTCATCTACCCACTTTGCAATTTAAAAAAAAAAACATAAGAGATTGGTTAGACATGACCTTGCTTTTAGGAACCCATGTTGAGATGTATTTATTAATTTATGTTTTACAAGGAATTCCATCATGTGGTCTCTAACTAATGTTTCGAGTAATTTACATACAACTGATGTTAAACTCACTGGTCTGTAATTTTCTGGTTTGTTCCTCGATCCTTTCTTAAACAGCGGTGTAATGTTTGCCTTTTTTCCATTCTGAAGGAACTGTTCCTTGTTCTAGTGACAAGTTAAGCACTTTTGCTAGTGGTGTACTAATTTGCTCAACAATTTCCTTAAGCAGTGTTGGTGGTATCCCATCAACTCCAGGTGATTTATTATCTTTCATCTTCTTAGTTTTGTTTGCTATCATTTCAGGAGTTACACATAACCGCCCTCAAAATTAGTAAATGGAACTGGTAGTGAGCTGATATCTTCTGTGGTAACAACTGAGCTGAAATACTCATTCAGGACCTCTGCCATCTGAAACCGGTCTGAAAATATGTTTTCACTGTTGTTTTCCAATGGTCCGACCTTATCTCGAACTTTCTGTTTACTCCTTACATAAGCATATAAATTCTTGCTGTAATTTTTTATATTACCTGCCAATTTTTTTTCAGAAGTTCTTTTAGATTTTCTAATTTCAGTTGTAGCTAGGTTAAGTGCCTCTTTGTAGTTTGTGTAGTCTTCTACATTTCCAGTATGTTTATATACCCTCCACAGCATATGTTTGTGAATTTTTTCTAATAGCCTCTTTTGACAGGTGTTTCTTCCTGGACCTTTTCCCTTGTTTTCTTAATGGAACATATTTCGCAATAATGCCCTCAATCTCATATTTCAAACAAGTCCAGCATTCTGTTGCTGTCTTGTTCTTCAGCAAGTTATTGCAATCTATATTTGCTAGATATGTTCTCATCTCTTTATATTTGCCTCTGTAGAAGTTCCTCCTCCATTGATTTTTTACATGTATTCCCTGTTTTTACTTTTATATTAAAATGGATTTGGTTATGGTCACTTGAACCCAAAGGTTCGTGTACTTTAACATTGTCAACTAATTCATTTTGAGAAGACAAAATTAAATCAAAAACGTTCCCACCTCTGGTTGGTTCCAAGACATGTTGAGTAAGGAAACAATCCTGTGTTAAAAGTAGAAATGGTCGTCACCTCCAGCACTCTCTAATGATTCCCATTGTATATGGCCATGTTTAAAACCACCCATTATAACACATTCCCCTTTGCTCACCTCCCTTATCGCCTTTTGTAATTTTACACCTTCCTCTTGTCCTATGTTAGGACTACGATAAACTACTCCTATTGTTAATGTTGGGATCCCCGTAACAATATTACACCAAATTGCTTCCTCACAATCTGTTTCACTTTTCAGTGTTATTTCATATGCTTCGATAGATTCTTTAATATATAAAATTACTCCACCTCCCCTTCTTTCTCGTCTATCCTTCCTAAACATTACATAGCCGGTCATTGCTAACTCAGCATCTACTATATCTTTATTTGCCCATGATTCTGTGATGCCTATTACATGAGGATCAATATCTGCTACCATAATGTCTAACTCACTTTTTTAGTTACTATGCTCCTGGCATTTAAGCATACACATTTCAGTTCATTGTCTGAAATTATTGGTGAACATTTATTTGGATGTGCATCTGTCAGTTCCCCTCTGCGCATCTAGTATAAATAATTTATGGTACCTGTGCCCTCGTCGACAACTCTGACAAACTCACACTCAAGAACAGCAGCACCCTTCCCTGTCAGATGAAGTCCGTCTCTCATGAAAAAGTCATCTCTTCCCACAAAGTTTAACCACATGTCTACGAAGCCTACTACCTCATCCATACATACCTTCTGTACTTGTGTGTTGATCGCCATCCTCCTACAGTTCCTATATTCCTCACCCCTGCCTCCCATTATTGGTAATATCAGCGACAATACAATCTGTCCAACTCGTGCATCTTTAAATGTCTTGATCAACCTCCTGTACTTACCAACGATGGCTGACTTTCCCTCCTTCTCGGCATTGTTCGTCCCCACATGCACGAGAACAGCACCTCCCGTGCCACCACCCATGACTTGTCCTGCCTTCTCTCCTATATCCTCTATTTTTGCCCCTGGTAGGCATACTGGAATCCCCCTTTCTCTTCTATCATCAACCTTTACTGTCTTACCACCTGGCAACCCCTCTCCACTCACCCGCTTACCCCTCTTTTGTTGCATACTCTGCCTCCTCTCATGTTTCTTCTTCTGATCCACAGTCTTCCCCTTTTCTGTGCTCTTGTTATCCTCGACCATCCTTCCACCTGACAATCCCTCTTCACTCACTCGTTTATCTTCCTTTTGTTGCACATTCTTCCTTTTTCCATCTTTCTTCTTCTTACCAGCTTTCTCCCTCACATTGCCACTGCTCTCCTTGTTCTCACCACCTCTGTTCTCCTCGTTTTCACTACCTCTGCTCTCCTCGTTCTCACCGCCTGTGCTCTCCTCTGTCTCACCACATCTGCTCTCATCATTTTCCACACCTCTGCTCTCTTCTTTCTCACCCTGCCCTGTCATCATCAAAATCATATGCCTTAACTCATTTACCTGCTCCTGCAGATATTTCACTGTCATACACCCCCTACACACGATATGATAATCATCTGCCTGCAAGTCTGCCCACGAATTTGCACACCCCGACTTTGCAAAATCTATCCATCTGTCGCAGCTAGAACATGTAAAATTACGCTTTGCCTTTACTTGGCGTTTGCACGGCACCATGTTAGAAATTCAATTTATATTTGTTTATAATCCGTTTATAATCAATTTATACTAGATAGTCTTCACAAATACTGTTTTTGTGTTGTAATACACTCTTTATGCTATTTTCATTATGTCTTAATTAAATTTACAACTAATGCCTTGCAACTTACTTTCTATGTAACAGCTGACTATAACAAAAGGTAATATCGCTCGCGCTAACGAAATTTTAGCGACCTTCTTTAAATTACATTGAATTACTACCTACGGCTAACTTTTAACAGTAAATGTAGCTAAAACAAAATAGTCAGGTTCTCAATCTTTAGTATGTACTAAATTATTTACAATAATATTGTGTCTCGTATTATGTAGCCAATCAACTGACCACAACAAACCTTACTTATCGCTCGCGCTACGGAGTCTTCGGCGATCTACGATATAAACTACCCTAAATTACTCCTATAGCTAAATTTTAACAGCAACTATTGCCTAAACAAGGACTCTTGTAAGTTTATGTTTAATATACACGTAACAATAATACTTAACCGATCAATATTCCACGCTTTAGACAAATATCCAATCCACCAAATACAACTCCGTGTTCTCCTCAAGATTTTCCCAGATGCAACTAATGATGGCGACACTTCCGGTGTCTCCAGCTGGGCCAGCAACCGATCGCGCTACTCCTCAGTCTGTTTAAGCCTGCGTTTGAACTTACGTACAATACTCGACACCGCAACGATCAACTGTTGGTTTTTTTGTGTGACAAGCTGTCTCCGGTGCCTCGGGCTGAGGGCATTTTTTGGTGCAGGGATGTGGGCCTTGCGAGGTGACTTTATCTGTGTAAGTTGGCTCTTGCATGGCTTTGGCTCCAGCTATCTTGTTTCAACCTGTCTCTACGTTTTTGGGCAGTTATGGCCTCACGTAGTCGTTGATGTGCCTCCTTCGAAATTTCTGAGAGTCTTTTTATGTTTTTCTGTGAGGAAGCGGAAACAAATACCTAAATGAATCATTAAATAAACAACTATTAAATTACATCACAAGTTGATTTTTACAGGGAATTCGCCCAAATGCAAAACATGTTGCAATTAAAATCATCAGTAGAACCTATGTGTTTCCAATTATCGTAATTAATGTGATGTTGAATTTTTCACTTCCGATTACAAATTTATACAACAAAATTACACATACAACTGTTCACTTCGTCTCATTCTTTGCGAAACCTGAGCTTGCTATCCCGTCATCTTTTTGATGTAGATGCGAGAATTCGTTTTACCGGCAATCTTTAAGTTTATGATGCAAATAAACAATAAATATTAGAAAAGCAATACCCATGCAATATATTACACATAGATAGCTGGTGCAAACACAATTGTCAATGCAAATCATAGAAACTGTAAAACTATTTATTTCCCTCTCCCTTAAAAAATTTTCTTTTATCTTACTGATCTACCGGCTGAATTTGACAGATGTTACCTGAACAAATTATTTTTCTTTATTTTGCTTAAAATAAGAAATAATTGTATACGAAATTCCTAACAATATGCCTAAACCCCCAGCAACCATGTAGACCAGCCTCACCTAAACACTCAGCAACCATGTAGACCAGCCTTACCTAAACCCCAGCAACCATGTAGACCAGCCTTACCTAAACCCTCAGCAACAATGTAGACCAGCCTTACCTAAACCCTCAGCAACCATGTAGACCAGCCTTACCTAAACCCTCAGCAACAATGTAGACCAGCTTTACCTAAACCCTCAGCCACCATGTAGACCAGCCTTACCTAAACCCTCAGCAACCATGTAGACCAGCCTTACCTAAACACTCAGCAACCATGTAGACCAGCCTTACCTAAACCCCCAGCAACCATGTAGACCAGCCTCATCTAAACACTCAGCAACCATGTAGACCAGCCTTATCTAAACCCCCAGCAACCATGTAGACCAGCCTTATCTAAACCCTCAGCAACCATGTACACCAGCCTTATCTAAACCCTCAGCAACCATGTAGACCAGCCTAACTTAAACCCTCAGCAACCATGTAGACCAGCCTAACCTAAACCCTTAGCAACCACGTAGAACAGCCTCACCTAAACCCTCAGCAACCATGTAGACCAGCCTTACCTAAACCCTCAGCAACAATGTAGACCAGCCTTACCTAAACCCTCAGCAACCATGTAGACCAGCCTTACCTAAACCCCCAGCAACCATGTAGACCAGCCTCACCTAAACACTCAGCAACCATGTAGACCAGCCTCACCTAAACACTCAGCAACCATGTAGACCAGCCTTACCTAAACCCCCAGCAACCATGTAGACCAGCCTTATCTAAACCCTCAGCAACCATGTAGACCAGCCTTACCTAAACCCTCAGCAACCATGTAGACCAGCCTAACCTAAACCCTCAGCAACCATGTAGACCAGCCTCACCTAAACCCCCAGCAACCATGTAGACCAACCTTACCTAAACCCTCAGCAACCATGTAGACCAGCCTCACCTAAAACCCAGCAACCATGTAGACCAGCCTCACCTAAACCCCCAGCAACCATGTAGACCAGCCTTACCTAAACCCTCAGCAACAATGTAGACCAGCCTTACCTAAACCCTCAGCAACCATGTAGACCAGCCTCACCTAAACCCCCAGCAACCATGTAGACCAGCATCACCTAAACCCTCAGCAACCATGTAGACCAGCCTCACCTAAACCCCCAGCAACCATGTAGACCAGCCTCACCTAAACCCCCAGCAACCATGTAGACCAACCTTACCTAAACCCTCAGCAACCATGTAGACCAGCCTCACCTAAAACCCAGCAACCATGTAGACCAGCCTCACCTAAACCCCCAGCAACCATGTAGACCAGCCTTACCTAAACCCTCAGCAACCATGTAGACTAGCCTCACCTAAACCCCCAGCAACCATGTAGACCAGCCTCACCTAAACCCTTAGCAACCACGTAGAACAGCCTCACCTAAACCCTCAGCAACCATGTAGACCAGCCTTACCTAAACCCTCAGCAACAATGTAGACCAGCCTTACCTAAACCCTCAGCAACCATGTAGACCAGCCTCACCTAAAACCCAGCAACCATGTAGACCAGCCTCACCTAAACCCCCAGCAACCATGTAGACCAGCCTTACCTAAACCCTCAGCAACCATGTAGACCAGCCTCACCTAAACCCCCAGCAACCATGTAGACCAGCCTTACCTAAACCCTCAGCAACAATGTAGACCAGCCTTACCTAAACCCTCAGCAACCATGTAGACCAGCCTCACCTAAACCCCCAGCAACCATGTAGACCAGCATCACCTAAACCCTCAGCAACCATGTAGACCAGCCTCACCTAAACCCCCAGCAACCATGTAGACCAGCCTCACCTAAACCCCCAGCAACCATGTAGACCAACCTTACCTAAACCCTCAGCAACCATGTAGACCAGCCTCACCTAAAACCCAGCAACCATGTAGACCAGCCTCACCTAAACCCCCAGCAACCATGTAGACCAGCCTTACCTAAACCCTCAGCAACCATGTAGACTAGCCTCACCTAAACCCCCAGCAACCATGTAGACCAGCCTCACCTAAACCCTTAGCAACCACGTAGAACAGCCTCACCTAAACCCTCAGCAACCATGTAGACCAGCCTTACCTAAACCCTCAGCAACAATGTAGACCAGCCTTACCTAAACCCTCAGCAACCATGTAGACCAGCCTCACCTAAAACCCAGCAACCATGTAGACCAGCCTCACCTAAACCCCCAGCAACCATGTAGACCAGCCTTACCTAAACCCTCAGCAACCATGTAGACCAGCCTCACCTAAATCCCCAGCAACCATGTAGACCAGCCTCACCTAAACCCCCAGCAACCATGTAGACCAGCCTTACCTAAACCCTCAGCAACCATGTAGACCAGCCTTACCTAAACCCTCAGCAACAATGTAGACCAGCCTTACCTAAACCCTCAGCAACCATGTAGACCAGCCTAACCTAAATACTCAGCAACCATGTAGACCAGTCTTACTTAAATCCTCAGCAACCATGTAGACCAGCCTAACCTAAATACTCAGCAACCATGTAGACCAGCCTTACCTAAACCCCCAGCAACCATGTAGACCAGCCTTACCTAAACCCCCAGCAACCATGTAGACCAGCCTTACCTAAACCCTCAGCAAACATGTATACCAGCCTAACCTAAATACTCAGCAATCATGTAGACCAGCCTTACCTAAACCCCCAGCAACCATGTAGACCAGTCTTACCTAAACCCTCAGCAAACATGTAGACCAGCCAGCCAGCCAAATTCACAAAGACTGATATCAGGTCCATTTCCTCTGGGGTAAAGTTAGGTAATCTCGTAATGTCAACGGCAGCAAAACACGGTTCAACTTTCATTTCATCTATTTTTTTAATGCAACGTATATATAATCTACTTATTTATCTGCCTTACTTCTATTGTTTGATTCCTGTTTCATCTCCATCCGTACTCATTATAGTGCACCAGCTTAGCATCAAGTACGTACTGATCTGCATAAAATTTCATACAGGCCATTTGAATTTTCAGCTTTGATGACTGATGTCTAACGTATGCCAATAACTAATTTACCCTAAGTTTCTTTTGCACCTTAACACTGTCTGTACTTTCTTCCACATTTACAGACGCTGCTGCATCAACACACTCTTGGCAGATTTGACAAACGCCTACTTGCATTCCTTATCCATGCCTGTTTGCTTGCATTTATCACACTTCATGCAGCACTTCTACACGGTCCTTCAAAGTGTACGAAGACAATTATTGCATCACCTGCTCAGCCAAGGGTGTGGTCAGTGGACCACAACACTGGCACAACCTTCATCAATTCTACACAACACACACAGCAATATATAACACAGTACCTCAACACAGCAGCAACACTTTCACAACCACTGGTGACCTGAAAGTGGACAAGCATTATGACAAACCTGAAACCGCGTACTGTGATCAAACCAATTAAAAATACAGATGTACTAGCACAACAATCTTAGTGTAGTTTTCTGTAATATTTATATTATAAGAACAGTTGTTAAAATAAAGTTGAGTAACCGAGGGTGTGAATAAGCGGTATTCAATCGGCTTTGCATTCGAAAAAATTACCCCAAAACACTGACTGCAAAACCTGATGCCTTGTCGAAATGGCCATTACAGCTTTCGCAAATGAAACGTCGGTCAAAATAACTTAGTGTATCAGTACTAAGGGAGTGATCAACACAACTTAGTGTATCAGTACTAAGGGAGTGATCAACATAAATTAGTGTATCAGTTCTAAGGGAGTGATAAACACAACTTAGTGTATCAGTTCTAAGGGAGTGATCAACACAACTTAGTGTATCAGTACTAAGGGAGTGATCAACACAACTTAGTGTATTAGTTCTAAGGGAGTGATCAACACAACTTAGTGTATCAGTTCCAAGGGAGTGATCAACACAACTTAGTGTATCAGTACTAAGGGAGTGATCAACACAACTTAGTGTATCAGTACTAAGGGAGTGATCAACACAACTTAGTGTATCATTTATAAGGGAGTGATCAACACAACTTAGTATATCAGTACTAAGGGAGTGATGAACACAACTTAGTGTATCAGTACTAAGGGAGTGATCAATACAACTTAGTGTATCAGTACTAAGGGAGTGATCAACACAACTTAGTGTATCAGTACTAAGCCAGTGATCAACACAACTTAGTGTATCAGTACTAAGGGAGTGATCAACACAACTTAGTGTATCAGTACTAAGGGAGTGATCAACACAACTTAGTGTATCAGTACTAAGGGAGTGATCAACACAACTTAGTGTATCAGTTCTAAGGGAGTGATCAACACAACTTAGTGTATCAGTACTAAGGGAGTGATCAACACAACTTAGTGTATCATTTCTAAGGGAGTGATCAACACAACTTAGTGTATCAGTACTAAGGGAGTGATCAACACAACTTAGTGTATCATTTCTAAGTGAGTGATCAACACAACTTAGTGTATCAGCACTAAGGGAGTGATCAACACAACTTAGTGTATCAGTACTAAGGGAGTGATCAACACAACTTAGTGTAACAGTACTAATGGAGTGATCAACACAACTTAGTGTATCAGTACTAAGGGAGTGATCAACACAGCTTAGTGTATCAGTACTAAGGGAGTGATCAACACAACTTAGTGTATCAGTACTAAGGGAGTGATCAACACAGATACATAAACTCGTGACAAAGTGTAAACACATTTCGGTCAAGTGTATTTCGGACTATTTGTCAGTCACACGAGGGTGTCCTACATTTTAGTGCTAACCACATTGCGAGGTGAATAAAATATATACGAAATACGGTGAACATTTGGCATCCGGAGCAAAACAAAGAACGTAATAAAGAAGAATTCGAAAAAATCGGTGTTCAAGACCACGCTGTTGTGTTTTTGGGCGGCCATAAGCAAGATGGCTGTAACGCGCGCTAATTATTCCAGCACGCCGACATGAGTGATAATAAATACCACTTATTGGTTCGCGAATGCATGAGGTTTTGAACAACGATGTATATTTGTGTGTCAGCGATTTGCATAAAGAAAAGTCGCCAGTTTTACTAATACGCCTGCAGTGAAATGCCATGTGGCTTATTCTGTAATATCATATTTAAGACGTACCTGGCGCAACGGGTGAACTCGATACAATCAATGGTAGGATCCTACCTGGCAAGCATTGCCAATGACGCTGTTTCCAGTCATTGACCGACGAACGTCGCCGCCTCCAGCAACGCTGCACGAGTGCCGGGTGCGTTGGACACTGACTACAGTGTATACATTGAGATAGTTATTCCAGTGACGTGTGCTGTGCTGTCAATCAAACAGACTCGCCCCCCTAACCACACTGTTCCATTACCAGCCACATACATGCAAATGCATCCAACACATTGGGCAATTCTGCGTGCTGCTGTGGGGAGAAGCACGGTAGGATCTACCGAAGTAGTCCTTATTTTTATTGTCAACATAGTTTCTATCCGAACTCGTATCAGTGCGTGTGCGTGTGTGTGTGCGTGCACGTACGTACATGCGTGTGTGTGTTCGCGATACGCCGTGATATCACGGCTTAAAATACGCAGTCACGCGGAACGTAATTAATCTAAACATAGCCGCTTTACTGCACAGCCATCGCACCAAAGGAGGACCATTCTCTCTTCGGATGGTGTCACGTGCTTGCTACGTCAAGCTCGATTATACTTCGTAACAATAAATAGCGCGATGCTTGAGTAAACAGGGTCGACTGTACAAGTACCAGTTAAGAAGTTTTTGGACGTTGGTCAAGGCAATTGTGGTTTTGTGAAGAAGAGCATCACATTTCTGTGCATTTTAGTAGTGTTCTATCAGTGGAACATGGTACTAATGTTCATGCTGAACTATATGGGCCGATGTTACAGGTACTCTCTTTAATAGTGCCAATTCGATCGTCCGCGTGTCGTCCAATCCACTATGACCTAAGTAGTAGGTAAATCGTTTTCAATGAGCAACAGAGGAGGTTACTAAAAATAGACATTGGGAAAAACCCACATATCGCTGACGTGGCGTTTAATTTAATTTTAAATTAAATTTTTAATTTAATTTTAAATTTAACTTTTAATTTAATTTTAATTTTTAATTTCGGGAAAAACCCACATATCGCTGACGTGGCGGTTATTTAGGGAAAACCGAGGGGGAGCCCACATATCGCTGACGTGGCGGTTATTGAGTGCGGTATCAATGAATGAGACATCTAATCAACCAGTACGTTATCGGTGAATGGTGTAAAGAGCTGTGATTCGTCGGTTATAGTTTCATAAAAGTTATGCGTATGAGTTTCATAAAAATCGTGGATGATTAATGAGGTAAGCAGGCTGAATGGCTCGGGTGTCCATCTGGAGAGAGAGAGATGGGTGTATGCTCGCGTTTCGGTATGCGTATAATTACCCTCCGATGTGGACATACTTGCCGTCGAAACGCGGCATCTTAAAAACGAAACAAACGCAGTCGGTCGTGTGCACACACACAATCATCTTTTAATTACATCACAATACAGATACTATCAGCTGGTAATTATTACTACTACATCGAAGCAATAAATAAGCTATGCTGTATTACAGTTTACCCTATCTCAGGGTCTTAACCCAATCAAACACGCGACAATCGTTAGCGACTAAATCACTACCAAATGTATTGACGAAAGCCTTCATCGGTATGCCGTTACATCGAAGCAGCAAATAAGCAATGCAGTATTGTCCGCACACGTTAGATAGAGGACTCTGAAGTATCTTGGCATTGTGACTCCACTCGGAACAATGTTCGTTCAGGAACACGCGAAATGCGTCGTGTAGCGGCGGTAGTCCGTACGAGCAGAAGTATTCACCGCGTCTGTCGGCTTCCACGTAGAGAGCGATCCAATGTTGACCGGGTTTATCGCCGTCGTGAGTATTGCATACGAAAGCGAACGGGAAAGCATCGATCATCGTAGGCAGTCCGTCTTTGGGTACGACGTCGCGAACGATCGAACGAGTTCGTGCGTCTCTCGCCAGGAGACGTGCAATCTGGCTTGTCTCCATCAGAAATCGTAGATGACGTTCCTGCTCTTGTCGATTTCCAGCACCGATTCGAATTCTGCGTACACGACGACGTTGATGGTCTGTTGGAGCGCTGCTGCGAAATGCATCTCGATGCGCAGGTTGCCCTTTTGTACCAGATGGAAGCACGATCCATCACACGCGTCCGGGGTCAGGTCGAAACCAAAGAAGGTGTACCCATCACGGAAGTCGTCACGAGTCAGACCGTTCCCTTCGTCCTGTGATACCTTGCTAGTCGAGGTGAACAGGTTGAGGTAACTTCTGATGAATCGATTCTCGTCGAAATTCGGCTGGAGTGGTTTGGAGGGTACCTGTCGACCATCCACGTAAACGGCGAGGAAGTTGACGTTGTTGTGCTTGGCGTGAAACGGGTTCTTCGCGTACGAACCGTTGTACGCGTCGTTGTCGATGCAGCATAGTACCAGACGTTTCGGTAGGGTACCGAGGAACAGGTTTTCGTGCGTGTGCGACATGGCCCCTGTGGGAATGGAATATACTTTGCAGTCGACGGAACGCAGCGGGTACTTGGCCGTGCCCTTGTCCAGTGCCTTGATGTGCGCCATCTGAACGGTCGGATTCAGTGTGGCTTTCCTCGCGAACATGGTGGCGTTGACGATGTGTACTTTATAATCGAGGTTGCCACCACCGGCCATGAGCGCGAACGTGTCCTTGCTTCGCACCAGTCGTATATTGACGTCGACGCCGTTGAGCAGGTAACGATCTTGTAGGAACAGGTCCACGTGTAGTCGTCCCATCATGTCAACGACACGACTCTGCGTGACGTGCGCTCGCCGAGACACCAACCCTCGGTTCATTACGTCCTCGTCGACAATGTTGACGGCATCCATGCGACCGACGGTGTCTTTGTACCACAGTTGACTCGTCAGTTGAGTCTCTTTGGCCTCGCTGCCGTAACTCAAAAGCGTTTCGATATAGGCGCGATACGGGTACGTGTTTGTCGAAGGAGTCACGAGCGTGCCGTTTAGGTAGACGTCGACTTGACTGAATAACGAATGCAACCAATTATTCACCGGAGCCACAGCGTTGTCGGGGTCGAGAGGCGTCCCGTTGCCTTTGGTTACCTTCGCTTGCACGTGCAGGTAGCTGCTGGCGAGATCCAGGTAAGTGTCTCCCGATCCGGGTAGCAAGAATTCTATGGGACCACCCGACTCGAGGGAGGCCATCGGTTGGTGTTCCACCCAATTGTGCGTCTTCGATGCTGGTCTGGGTCGGCGGCACGCCGAAGAGATCGAGTTCGCTCTTGACCCCCTCGCAAGATTGTCTATGCACGAAAGCCATCGTCGAACACGTCACGTTCACGAATCGTCTGCGCTTTACGACGTCTTTTCACTGCACTGACCCGTCGCGGTGCCGTCGCGCGTTTTATACGTTTTTGCGGTCGCACGCCAGGAGTCGTCAACAGACCGCGTATCAAATCTTTACCGGCATCGGTGGCGCGTCGTTTGGCCGCCGTTTTTATGTTCTGACCGGACATGACGTCGTCGGCTATGCGCAAGCCGGTCTTCAACGCCCCCTTTCCCAAAGCCACGGCTCTTCGCTTGATGAGTGGCATGGCGCTCCGAATCAGACCTCCGAACAGACTACCCAACCCGTGTCCTCGTTGCACTCTGGCACCGACAAAGTAGGGTAGAGCGCCTCCCGCCTGTCGGGTGTAATAATCGTTGTAATTCATTCTTCAGAACAGACCAGTCTTGCGACGTCGAAAATGAAGCGTCACCGTCACCTTGCCGCGTTCAAATGGCACGGCATGCCCGGTATCGTCTCTTATATCGATTTCGATTGTTCCAAACTCCTTGCGCAGCAAGGGCAAGTACTGAACGTGCTCGAAATGTCTCGAGATCGTATGTCCGTGCTCGCCTTGTATCGGAACAATCCTCAACAGCATTACGAGACTGTCGCCGACGACGCGCGATTCCACGACGTTCGTGTACACGTAGAGTGACTCGAACCCTTGCTTCATGTCCACCACGGAATCCCCTTCTTTCACGAAGGTGTACACCTCTCCATCACCATCTAGCGGCACGTGACTTTCAGGACTACGGATGGTCCTTGCGTCGAGACCTAGTATGACTCCCATAGAACCCTGGGTTGTGAATTCGGTACTCGGTGACATGCGTACGGATACTTTTTGAGTGATGTCGCTGTAGCTTAATTTCACTCTTTGACGTACCGCGATACCCGCTAGCGAGCGGTTGATAGCTCGTATGAGTTTACGAGTTCCGTCGTAATATCCCGTTGCTATGCCTCCAACAGAATGACCATCGCTAGAGCTTTCCGAGAGGAAGAACCAGGAATCCTTCTCTCTGATACTGTACCAATCGTGCGGGTACTGGATCTCCACCAACCCGCATTCCCATTCGCCGAATAGACTGATGCGTTGCGGTAAGGACGTGACGTAATGGGTCAACGTGTTGTCGGGATGCAGGTGCATCGACGCGTTGCTAGGCAACGTCAGGTAGAAATCAGCCGTCATCGCGTTTCACGGATGGATTGGGTAGCAGGTAGCCCAACGAACTACTCAACAGGGCCGTCCACAGATTAGAGTCGGTGTGACCGGTTGTCAGATTGTAGATGCTGACCGCGATGATCGTGTACAAGACGACGACCTGACACAAGAACACGATTTCCGCCTTGGGACAATCGGTGCCGAAGAGGTGCCAACGCGATGCAACAACCTCGTTGTCGTTGTCGTCCGTAACGTCTATCCCTTCGTTGTCTTCTTCGACGATGGACATCGTTGGAATGAGGAGTCGACCGGCGGGTAACTACTCTTTATACCGAACGAGCGCCTTGGTATCGATCCAGCTGTTGAACGAAGTGGGGTAGCCGTACCATTTGACTAACGCCTCCGTTCGTTTTCCCACCTTCCGTCGCTGCAGCACCGATTCCACGCGGTACAGTTTATCTTTCGAGACCAATACTTTCTGCAGTTCCGGTTCATAGAAGGTTCCGTCCAGCACCTCACCCAGATCGTCGACCAACCGGTACACGGGTGGATCGGAGGCGTGAACTTCGCGTATCGTGAAGAGCTCCTCGCTCCAATTTGCCATGTACCCTTTCTCGAACCGCCGCTTCGCTGATGCGCACGCGATCATCCACCTTGAACTTTGGTACACCCTTACCATCGTGACCGTACAAGCGCTGCCACACCTCCTCTTGATTCGCCGCGTTCACTTGCGAAGGGGCCATGCCTATGCTTCGATGATAGGTGTCGTTGTACGACTGCACAAAATCCTGTAGCGCGTCGATGTACCGCACCGTCTGATATTTCGTAAAGTATCGCCACATACGCGTCTTCAGCGTTCTGTTGAACCTTTCGACGATACTCGCCTTGGTCTCCTCGTTATGAGTGGAGAAATGATGGACACCGTGCTCCTTCAACAAACGCCTCACGGATCTGTTGAGGAACTCCAAACCTTTGTCTGTTTGCAAGGTTGTAGGCGCAATGTTGACCAACAATCCTTTCAATGCCGTCACCAGAGACGACGCCGGCTTGTTTTTCAGAGGAACGCACCAGGCAACAGAAACACGTATCCGTCGTTGTCTTTTTTCAGTTTTGACAAGTCGACGAGATCGGCCTGCCACTGGTGGTTGCGTCCACCCACGATGACACGTCGTCTCTTGAATCGAATTCTCACCGATTTGTGTAAGGTGTACGCGTCTTGTTCCGACAACCATTGCTTGACGGCTTTCACTGGTGCGCGCGTGACACGTCTCAATGCGTTGACCCCACCATAACTTCCGACGCGTTTCGGATCGAAGTAGACGCGTTTGAGTGATTCTTCAACTCGACTCCCCATGGTTCGCACCACACGACTAGAGGAGACGAACTGAGGTAATATCTAGCGACGAGTGCGATAATGTATAGTAGGATACAGCACACTACTCCCACGACGATAGGTCGATATCCTACCATCGAAGTAGCGGCAAGACTTTTTTCGCGAGCGGGTAGTAGTCAGCGGTCATGTACAGCACGGAGACAAGTACTCCTGTCAGTGGGTAGTAGTCGACGGTCGTGTACAGCACTCCTAGGACTACCAAGCGATATGTGTCCACTACCGATACCATGGTTAACTGTTGAATCGTCGTAGCGCACACATCTTTTAAAAGGACTCCCAACCATCCAGTGACGGCAACCGACGCTGACGTTTTTTTCGAGGACTTTTGGACTGTTCCACTTGCCAACGACTGTAGGGGGTCCAACGCGATAACGGACGATTTCTGGGTGTCACCACCGCCGGTGTTGCCGCCTGTCGTATGTAGCGTCTCCGTTCGACGTTACCGACCAATTCCATGGGTAGGTTGATACGTTTGAGCTGCTGCGCGAACGCTTGCCATCCTACAGGATCACTCTTTCTTCTTTTTCGCAATACATCGTTCACGAGATCCACCATGTTACTTCCAGGCACCGGCGTACCGCCGTGTATCAATTCGCCTCGATCGGTCCACGAGAGCTGGGTTTTGAGACGATCCATCAACTTCTTGGCCTTAACCTTCATGGTCTTTGGAACGCTGTCCACGATGTCGGCCTTTACGGCAGAGGGAGCTGCTGTTGCTGGTGCTGCTGCCGGCTTTTCAGGTGTCGCTGTTTCTGTCGTTGCATCATCGTTCACCACAACCACTCGTGTCGGCTGTTTGTCGCGTCGATCGGACAAGTGGTTGTATCGCTGCAACACCTGATTGTACAGTTTCACTTTGTCCCCATCGTTTAGGTCTTTTTGATCGAGAATGGAGGTCATCTCGACGTCGAGTCCTTGCATGACCTTACCAACCGTGTCTCTAGGCGGTGGTGGTGATCGAAGGGTCTCCAACAATCGTGGATCCACCAAGGCCATTTTTCGCGCGTGCTCCATCTACGCGAGCACCTATCTGAGCAAGGGAAGAATCACCGAGCCTGCCAACGGAGCTAGTAAAGCCGATAGGAAACCACCGGTCTGTTCTTGTAGGATGTGTCTCCTCCTCGCGATGGGCAACCGTCTCTTAGCCAACTCGCGCAGTTCTTTCCTGTATTTTTTTAACCGCCTCCTATGTGTCGGAGTCAACGGAACGTTCCCTTTCAAGATGTTGTAGGCACACTCGGCCAGAGCACAAATGAGATCGGCGTCAGCGTTGGCGAGGATGGCTCTTCTCAATTTGTTGTTTTTGTATCTATTCAGCGCCTGTATACACAGGATGTGTCTTTTCACCAGTTCGGACATCGTGCGAATGAAGACTCGAACCAGGCGCTCAGCGTTTTTATACCTTCGGTAAGTAGACGTACTGGACGGGGTCGTCCGGAAAAATGGTCGTACGTAAGCGTAGATCTTCGGGCGTGTCCTGTTTCAGATCGATCAACAGGTAGCCATATGGTACCGTCGTTGCGTCTTTGAAAGCTTCTTGCACGAATTTGACACGACCCGGATACATCTGTCGTGCCAAGTGCGTTATCTGCGACGTGTCACGCGGATTCTTGAACACCACCATGTATTGAGCGTTCAGGCTGATGGTGCGACTTTCCTTGTTTTTAGGAAACAAGTTCTGCACGAGATAGAGGACGGATGTGTTACTGTGATGACTCTTTTTGGTGAACAAGGTCGTGACCCGTCCGTCCGTTTCAGCCATCAGATCATCTATGACGACGAGGTTCCTCGTTTTGGGATCGAACAATGACGCATTCGGTAAGCCTTCCTCGAACTGCAAGTTGGGTATGTTCATCGACACGTAAGCGGATTGCCATTCTCCGTAACACCACGTCATTGTCTCGGGAGGAGGGTCCATCATCATTGATGCGTGACGTAGCAGTCTCGTCACGAAAGTGCTCTTACCACACCCCGTCGGTCCGGCGATGACGCACGTGAATGGATGCTTCCATCGCGCGTCCATGGTCACTTATGAATGTTTTCCGTAGCGCGTCATCTTTTCTACACGTTCACCGGACCCGTGCTCACCCCGTCTTCGAGCACCACGCGTTTTGCATAGAAGTAGGTGAGGGCGGCTCGTTCCTGCACGTACGTCAACACGGACGAGTGGTTCACTCGGAACCCGCGATTCTTTCCACTACCGCTCCTTCTATTGGTGAGTACCTGGAGGAACGCGTCTTTGTCAATCTCGTTGTGACGTTTGCTCAGACCTTTCGTGCTATACTTGTCGGTGGTTCCGAAGCAATAGTATGTTTTGCTGCACAACCCCACGAACCCGTCGCCAGACCACTCCACCTTGAACAGACCGGGCGTCCTCTTGTCATATGCTTTGCGCGCAACACAGCATGATGCAGAGCCGATCCAAGGATGACCGGCGAGTCGACACCGCACGTACTCGGATTCGTGGTCGACGCAACATTCGGATGGGAGCCATTGGGATCGGTGTCGGAAGTAATGCTCTCGAAGTTCCGGAGTTACGAGATCGTCGACGGACTCGCCGGCCAAGGCCAAATAGGCGCTATCCGTATCTGTCTCGCAGTGCTGGAACAAAGGTCGTTCCAGGTACCTGTCGATAAAGTGGTAGTAGAACTGCAGCATGCGCATTTTGGCATACTGTAGAACGAAAAATCCTACGTGTATAGGCAAGGCATACGTCACTGTTCTCTTGCTCATCTCGATCTCATACGCGTTGTCGACGACGACGTCGAGTTGACGGAATCGACGATCGTTGATCATGCGCGACGCTTCAACCTCCGTGCAGTATTTCACGTCGCGATGTCGTTCGACGTTGGTGATGGTCTTCCCGTACCCCGAATTCCCCAGTAGTTTCATGGTGTCCGCGATGATGGCCTTGTGGGGGTGGACGTCTCCCTCCCGTCGGGCCGTAGATACAGCGTCACCGAACCGACGGAAGCATGGGTTGGGTTCGTACTCGATGACCTGAAAAACACGCGTCACCTCGAGTCCGTGGTCCAGGTACCACCTCAGGAGCGGCGTGGCGAACAGCATCTTATCGCCGCGGAAACTACCCACGAGCATGCGCCTCGGACGCGTCATGATATCGTGATCTTCGGCGTATCGACGCATGAATGGTCCGAGATCGTCGCGGGTCATGTTGACGTTCTTGAACACGGGCTGCATCTCGGCAAAGTGCGCGCGCAATTCTTCCGGTACGCGAACGTCGCACTCAATCATACCGAACAGAGTACCGGTGCGCACATCGGTCAAGATCTGCTGTTGCGTCATCTTCCATTTCGCGTGTCGTCGACGAGGAAACGCTGCGTCTAGACATCTTTTCACGGCCGCATCTTTTCTCATGTTTTTCCACTGACATTCCCACAACTCGACAACCTTGACGAAGTGACGTAAGTATGCAGTGTTCTTTCGGGTCTCGGCGAGAAGTTGGGTCATGGGTTTCCCATTAACGGCGTTCGTTTCTAGAGCCAAGCACGGGCAGCCATGAAAGTAACATCCTTGGTACTGATACGCCGTCTTCGTTGTGCTGCACCATCCGTCCACCGGAAGTTTACCTATCCTCTTCTCCCGACCGTTGACCTGATGCCGGATAGAGTGTCCCGTCCGTTCGGACTCCCACGTCAACCATTCCGCGGCCATCTGCCCGTGCAGCTGCGCCGATTCGGGTCGGAACTCGTTCTCTTCGCGTCGACGCTTGTACCATCCCGTCGGCATGTCTTGCATCAGAGACCACAGGTATAGAGCGTTGGCATCGTAACCGACGATCGATCCACACGGTCGAGCGGTCTCCCCGTACTCGGTCTGACGTATCTTGGTGACCCCTTTCTCGTGGTATCTTTGAAAGACTATAGATGGACCACCCACAATACCGTCTTTCACGAGTTGATGAAGATCTTTATTCTTCTCGTTGAAGATCGTAAAGTAGGTCTTCTCCGGTAGGTCGTTGAACAGGTAGAGCAAGGTCAGACCGGGTACGCTGATCCCTTGCTTGAACATGTCGATGCCACGCTGCTCGTAGAAGGCGAACTGTCTGTGAATGGCTTGCAAAAAAGGCACTACGTCTCTGTTGTTGTACCAAACGAGAAAGTCTCGTAAAATCGTCATGCCATTATCGCGCCACGCCTTCTCGCAACTAGCGTAATCGTCGTCGGAAATACCTTCGTTCTTCAGTCGACTATAGAAGGCTTCTTTCGGTGGAAGCATTGTGTCGTCGAGCCTCTCCAAACAGTCCATGTACTCGTACGGGAAATGACCTTTCGTGACCTCGCATCCGTACGCTTTCAGGTACTTGTCGTAGCTGAAGCCCGGGGCAATGTAATTGGTCATGTCCAGGAATTTCAGTTGATCCGTCGACAGGCACATGAACGTGTTTGTTTCGTTTGATGACGAAAAAGGATCCGATACCGTTTTGATCTTCTTGTTTCGAGTCGGTACTTTCTTCCGAGTCAACACATTGCTCTACTCTAGTTGCGGCAAGGAAATGGGGTACTAGGAACTGTTTGATAGCGTTCAGATCGTACTTCCCCGAATTGAACCCGATCACGGGTAATTGATGAAGCCACCCGTATAGTTGTCCCATCAGCGTTTTGTAGGGATTTTTGGGTCGCGACTCCTTATCGTTGGCGTCATCTTCCCCAGGTGATCGTGCGGCATGCTCCCGTTCGTCCCATTCGGTTATTGCCTCGGCAAGTTGTTCCAACACATCCTCATAAGAATCTTTTAGATCTTTGTACGCTGCATCGCTCATTGCTCGTAGGATGTTCATCATGTCGGCCACCAACTTGTCAGGATTTCCATCTGTGACGAGACATTGCACTTGCTCATGTCCGGGCACGTTCGACGCCACGCTTACGCTCAACGGGACGTGACGTGCTATCCAGTGGACTTTGTCACTGTCCGACGGAAGTTGTGCGGTGTCAAAATAACACTCGAAGTCAAAAGTGGCTCGGTAGGGATAATAGCGCAACGATTCGGAGACTCTAATGTTCTCATCATCCAGTTGCTGGAATATCGATGGGGTGGAGTGGTAGACGCCTCCCGGATACACTCGTCGTACGCCACCCGCACACATACGTTCGTGTCTGTGCAGTTTATGTGCATCTTTCCATAGAGAGTCGGCACATTTTCGACACCGATACGAGTGGCAGTACATGCGCACATCTTTGATATAGGAAAAGTGCGTCTCGTGCAGGTTGATATGCAACGTGCCGGTGTAGTGACACAACGATCGTCTGACGAGTTCGGCAGTCGTCTTTCCATCATCATCCGACTTAACAAGCTTGTACACGCACACGTTCGTTTTGAACGTGGTTTCTACGCGATAAAGGTCATCGAGTGTGACCCCTGTAAAGTCTTCCATGGGTACGCCGTCTTGGTCATAGTCTGCGTAGAGTTTCGCAACCGCAGGTTCCAAACGATCTACGTCACATCCTCGATGAAGCGCCAGACATCGGAAGAGACAAAGGTTGTCGGTGTATTTTTTTGAATGGTTGGGTTCCCTTTCCAGACCGATGACAGCTTTGTTTTTCTTCACATAAGCGGGGAGAGTCACGCCGGCGCAACCGATTGGATGATCGATGATACGATTGACGAAGAAGGTGGCATTTGTCACGAGTTCGCACACCCATGCCGAATCCGGTCTTTGAGCGATGGCCCACTGCAAGACGTCGGTTTCTCGGATTCGGTCCAGAAACTCGTCAAAGTCACTGCGGTTTGTGATGAGACTGGGTTCTTCCAGGTACCGTCCGCAACAGTTACAAGACGCGTGATAATACCTGTATCGTCCCGTGTCCTTGTTCCTCAGAATAAATCCGTAACTGAGATTAATTTTGAATGCAGTGGTTTGCTCCTGGAACATTCTATTCAAAGGCTCCTTTAGAGCGGTCGTGTCTAGAGTGGTCAATCTGTAATTGCACCTGGTCTGAACGGGTCCTCTCGCTACGCGTATTCTAATGGTAGACCAGTGCTCACGAACGACGTCTAACAAGTCCGTCGACAGAGCGTCTGGGAAGGGAAGTCGATCGGGCGGTTCGATGGGATCTTCGACGATCGGAACATTCGATGTTTCCACCCTAGGTCGTTTCGGTACTGGTGGTCCATCACTGCATCGTCTCGTGTGTTTCTTCAGATCGATTCGTCTCCCAAACGTCAATCCACATTTCTGACACGTACCACACGAGGTTCTCACGTGGCGCTGCAGATTGTCCCGTCTCCCGAACGACAACCCACAATTCTGGCAAACGTGTGTCTTGGTGCGATCATTAGATGACGGTGCTGTCGTGTCATTAGACAATGTTCCGTGGTTGTCCAAATGACGTCGTAGAAGCGCATAATCTTCGAACGTCTCACCGCAGTGGCGGCAGACGTGTACTCGCATGGTGTCAGCATCTACAACTGAAAAGACACCATCATAAGTACACCTATATGTTGTGCGAGGTGAGGTGGTGGTGGTGGTGGTGTGTTTATGAGCAATATTTGGTAGGAAAAACGCGTTAATTCGCAAGGAATACAATGTAAGTGTCGACGGTAGCGTTTACACACTAGAGGTGCCACTACAATACTGGAACAAACGAGGTCACTATATTTGATGAGGTCACTATTGGAAATTAGACAGTATGTTGTTTTTAATATGTCAAGGTATCGTATACTGTGTATTTAGTTATGGATACTATAATCTTCCTGGTGAGTAATAATGGAACTAACGAGGTCACTATGTCTCAATCGAAAGGACCAAACAGAATGAAAGATTATACATTGTGTTTGTTTAACTGTATAATGAACAAACACAATAAGGAGTACACACAATTTGTATTGCTTAATAAGCAAGGTACAGAATAGCAACATGTGTGCTATTATTATAGTTAAGTATACATTTACTAGAAATTTAAATGATCCAGTTTAACCTGAACATCTGCAGGTGAAGTAGTTGATTTTTAAAGTCATGCTACTAGGAATTTGGATCCAGATTATAACATTTTTATAGCAGGAAACAGTTCATTTACACAATACTACCTTGGTTTTGATATTAATGAAATCTAATAATGATTATACTTGTGGGTTTTCCTCCTTTAAATACTTGAAGTCTGTCAAAAACTCTTAGTAAATTGAATAATTACTTATCACTGATTGTCACAGGGTTAACCAAAAGATGGTTAATAAATGAAAAATATATTGATGAGTTGACCGACTTCAGAAGTATTCATCTTTCAAGGCCCTCAAAGAAGGGATGAGGAGTATCCACAAATCTTATTACTATTTTGAAATACCAAAACTTAATATTATAACTGCGTATTTAGAATGTATGTTTATTTAAGTTAAGACTTGATTTAAGAAATGTAAAAAAAGAAATTAATAAGTGGTGTTATTTATCGGTCACTAAACATAAATATTACTGATTTCACTAATCAAAATACTAACATTTTGCAAGTACTCAAAGTTGTAAACAAACAGTATTTAATGGCGACTCCAACATCATTTTGCTTAACTATGATAGCCTACATAGATACAATGTCACAATCACTCCAACCACTTTCACAGCAATAGACAATATATTTGGTGAATATTACCAAATGCACAGAATAATTTATTCAGACATTTTGGATCATTTCCCCAACACTTTCATGAAGTGATGACTTCTTAATTGAAGATATATTTACACACACAAAAAAATATTGCTGATAAGTTGAATGAGTATTTTACGAATTTAAGCATTGCAAAAAGAAAACAATTGTATCAAAGGTTCCTGATGACTATCTGTATGGAGTTTATAAAATTCCATGTTTCTGACACCAACAACTATAGATGAAATACAGAAACTTATCGAGCGTGTTACCTTACTGTTTGACAATAGATATGTTCCAGATCAGCTAAAATTGTCAATATAGTTCCCATTTTCAAGAATGGTGATGTTACATTAATAAAAAGTTATTGACCTATTTTTTTTTATGTTGTGCACAAAGATTTTTTCTAGACTAATATGTGTGGCGGCGAAGGAAAACCAGTCATTGTCCAAAACAATTTTAAGTATTTTTAATTTAACGCATAGAAAGTAACACCCTTTCTCATTCCCAAACAGTTTAGTGTATTCAAATGCTCCCACTAGAATCAGTTACAAGAATTTAAAGAGGGCACCCGTCAAAAACTATTTAAGGAGAAACAATTACTTGTAAAGTTGAGTCGAAAATCATCACAATTCATGTCAAAACAAAACACTGCCACAGTATAAAAACTTATCCATTGTTATTAGTATAACCATGTCCAATCCAGTGAAGCAAATGTAGATAGGTCTGTTAGCTTCGGTACACTACAACTATTATTAAATTCTGATGGTTACATTTACAATAAAAAAATTTGTTGTAAAGTAGACAGTCTAGAATCATGATAGGCCTACTTCACGTAAAAACAAAACTTCACAATAGTTTAATAAATTATCTATTGTCATTACTATATCCAATCCAGTGAATGTAGTTATTTTTTTTAGCAAAAACAAAAAACATTGATATTAATAAGCAACACCCAAGAGGTAGCAATCTCTTGTTGTGATTAACTCTGAAAGTACCGTTGTTCTGTGGCTCTGTGTTTTCAAGTGACAGGTGACAGGTCAGTCAGACACACGGTCGTCCACGTTCGACTCAAATAAGTCAGAGTCATCGTCACTATTGCTGATTGGGCATGTCCCAAAGTAATCACTCGCAAATTCATTGAGCCTGAGTCTCCGCTTGCGATATTCTGCATGTTCATCAACGTCAAAGCGTAGAGACAACGAGCAACTTTGTTCGATCCAACCACGAACCCAACCATGGACGCAGCCATCTTGGATTTTTCGAAAATCGTAAACACGAAACGGAATTCGTCCTGTAGTCTAACATTTCCAATTAAATCCGCTTCGACAACAGGTTGTGCAGTTGAGTAATATATACAGATATAAACCACAGCAGCATCAAACTAAACTAATCACTAATTGATCTACATAAACACTCCAATCCAACTTTCTTGCGCACGGCCACCGGCACTGCAGTTATGAACCGCGTGATTTATAAATAGCTTGACAATTACTGACCAAGGTTGTAAGCGTTCGCAAAATAGTGCGCATTTCATTTAAAATACAACAATTTAGAATTAACTGTGCAAAAACACAAAAAAGGACAACTTTCACTTGGACAAACAGAAAACCATTTAGAGCACTAGCTTATACGTAAATATGCTAACTAAAACGTAGTAAAATATCAAATAGACCTAGGCCAGGACCCAGGCAGTGTCAGTTACAGTGGCGCGTATTCACGATTATGATGCGTTTACGTGAAATTTCGCCTAGTGACTTCCGACTGTTTTTTTCTACACATATAATAGCTAGATTAACTAAATATATTAAAAACATAACATACTGTCTAATTTCCGATTTGAATTTTAAACAGGTATTCTACTGACTTGAATATATAAATATTAATGGGTAATATTATAATCTTACCTGTTGAAGTTGCATCAGGTCCAACTCTCTCTTCGTATGCAGCATTTTCTGAGCCATGGTCCGTAGCCAGTCGAGTCCCAATACACGGGTATTTAAAGACCCCGACTAACGAGACTCACAACCCCGCACGTCGACAGATTATAGCCACTCACAAAGCGCATGTCGATAGATTATCCAATAGTAACACGTTGGTGATATGAATGACGGGTGAAGACATTTCTAACCGCCTGTGTAACGTTTTCTAACTGCCTGTTCGAAGTTGCACATAGGCGTTTTCTCAAATGAAAATACCCCTGCATCATCAGGTTTTCGATAACAACAGACTCGCCCTTATGACCCTCGCTCATATTTTATGAGTTCAATGGTCACAGGAATGTTACGTTATGTCACTGTCTGACGGTTCACAACAGCTGGCTCGCGCTGAGTTGCGTCGTGTTGTGAGTTAATTGACAGCAGGAATGCTTACCGTAAAACGGTCCGCCACAGTTGTGTCGCTTGAAGTTAAAACTAAAATAAAAAAAAAAATAAAAAAAAAATTGAAATTGAAATTGAAATTAGAATTTGAAGTTGAAGTTAAAAGTAAAATAAAAATAAAAATTAAAATTAAAATTAAACGCCACGTCAGCGATATGTGGGTTTTTCCCAATGTCTATTTTTAGTAACCTCCTCTCTTGCTCATTGAAAACGACTTACCTACTACTGACCTAGTTCAACATAACTACTTGTTGGTAATTACATTAAATTGTGTATTTTTACAACTTCTCAAAGTTAACTCTTAATGGGGCAGTGTACTAACTTTTTTAAAAATCGGTCGCATGCGAAGTGTGTGTATATCATTTATTCGTACGCAATAGTTTAGGAACAATTGAATAAAACAAAAATCATTGGCAGCCTGATTAACAAGTGCATGTTGTTAACATCGTTTTTTGTAAAACCGGGTAAGTCAATCTCGTTATTGGATACACGCAATAATTCGAGTATGCACCAAGCGATTCCTGTCAGCTCTGGCTGACTGAAAAGACATTGTCTACGTACGTGGTTCACGTTAATATCTAGTACATATATTGCATACCTATGCCGAATAACCGCTATATTTCGGCCAATTGGTTATTGAGCTGAGTTTATAGCCCGCCTAACGAAGTGCCTAACAATGGCGTTGCGGCTAGTCAACATTAAATCCACAAACTTGCAAAATCGCTTCACCAATTGAATGGATATGTGACAGGTGTTAATTAATTGTCCTAAAAGTGCTGTATGCGTCATATAACTGACGTTTATCAAAATTGTGTCATATAGCGCCATCCGGGAATAGTTACAGAACTAATATTGTTTTAAACAGCGTAACTGGTAGCGGCGCGGCGCCATATGTTACATTCAACAACTCCGAGGCGCACCCATTGATTTCGACAAATTGCTTCCTGGTAGTAAGGTAACTTTTCATCCAATCATTTCCAACTCCACGCACACCATATCAATTCTTATTTTAGAAAAATATTGCGCTTTCTACTGTATCGAAGGCCTTTCTAAGATCAATTAATACACCAATTCCATGCTTTTTATCGTCCGTTCCAGTTGACATTTTCTCTATTAATTCCATTACGGCCTAGGATGTGAATATATGGCCTAGTATGTGAACATAGCTGTACGGAAACTGTACTGACTTGAGTTTAATATAACCTTATAACGTACGAAGTATCATAGACTTAGCTGGTGAAAACGTAATTCCTTCGAGAATATTAATTTACGAAATGTCATAACTCAGATGTTTCTCCGCTATGTTTCCGCTTCAAAAATGACTATATGGCTCAGAAAGAATATCGCATGATCAAATGATGCGCTACGATTGGCCAGCTTTTCGCCGACAGTCGAGTCAACCACACTGGATACAGCCTAAAAACTAACCCAAAACGATCATGCCCGCAATGCTGAATATTCGGCTCTGAATGCTGTGATTCAATGTGCAACGCCGTAGACGACAAATCTCATCACTCGTGCTGTCAGTTCTTTTTTGACGCGCGTCACTCGTGTGCTCACTCAAACCTTCCTACTGACCCGTGGAACGAACAGGTATATACGGCTTTGAAGTTTAAAGCGCTTTGATGTATCCCAAGGACAGGGCACAGCGCTATATAAGAACGTACCTGTGTCATTCTTACACAACTGTGCGTATTTCTCCTGTGTCAGCAAAATATATATATCTTTTAAGAGCGCATATATGCAACATTACTTTTTGTTTCGTAGTAATTACCGAGGAGCAATACTTTATTTTTTAAATGTTGATCCGGTCCGCAGTAGAGTTAATAGATGCCATTAGGCTTTCAGATTGTTCGCCGTTACTTTTACGTCGAGTGAAGCAAGTGAGTTAATGTTGCTTGTATCTGTTACCTTTGTACGCATTGTGCTTAAAATTCCGAAGTAGCAGTGCTATGCATCTTATGTATAGTGTGAATAAATTGTCGACTGTACATATACAACCTGCACAGTACACGGGTTGTATATGTGCAATGAACAGTTTACAATGACAAAAGGCTGCACGCTGTGGGTTGCGAAGCGCGACTTTATTAATTAGCTGGGTCGTGTATAGTCAGTGCAAAATTACATACAACACACGAGGGAAACATGCTGTGCAGGCACTCGAAATGAAGTTTACGACATCAATTCAGATCGTTGTACGGCAGTTACTGGCAAATTAATCAATCTTCGCCTTCGTGTGTGAAAAAAAAATTCTTCGGGTGATTTATTGTTCTGCGAAATACCCATTTTATACAATTTCTGACGGTAATTATACTACAACAATAAAGGTTACTTTCAGAAAATTAGATAATTGAGGAACATCAAGCATACGGTACTTCCAACTAGCTAAATATTAGCTATCCAACGAAAATATTCGCTATACATTAAACATTAAAAAAAGCCTAAGTACTGTTATTACCCCTTTGATGCGATGCCCTGTCCTCTCGTGTTGTCAGCGGCTTCCTCAAGACGAAGTTGACAGACCTGTTTGCGCTAGTCGTGCGACACTGTCTGCTGGGATGATAGTGACGTTCCTGACTGTATTACTAACTATACGACATCGGTAGTTCCGGATATATTCACCATACGTATTAGTTTTATATATTCATATTTTACTAATTTTCATAGTAAATTGTAACACCATCCTTTGCGACAGCTTTCAGTCCGATGAAGGCAGCTGAAAGCTGTCAAAACGTCAACAAAAACGATTCAATATTAACAGTGCGACCAATTGAATATGACATCGATTTTACCGCACAAATGACAAAATAGATGGACATCGGTGTGGAGCAATTCTTGGCAGCACTTCACACAGTAGCTCTCTTTAGTGCTTCGTCGGTGACAGAATACACTTAATTGCACTTATAATAGTCTGTTCGATCTACTAGTCGCAGCATTTAGTATAGAGATCGTAATCCGTGGCTTGATACTAAAACGATGAGTTCCGTTTTTTGGTCATTTAGTTGAAGCATGTTGTTAGCGAATCACGTTCTCACTTCCTCGATACACACGTTCAGGCTCGACACAGATTCATCTCACTGTTTTTGTTCGCTATTCTTGAAGAACACAAACAGGTGCATGTCGACAGCGTAGAAACGTGCAACTAGATGGTGTTGTTTGATTATATCGCCTAATGGCTTTGTGTTGTTTGGCTAATGGCTTTGTGTATACAGTGCATAGTTTGGCCCCAGTAACGAACCCCGAGGAACACCTAATTGTAGTGGAGCTGATGATGAGGTGTTGACTGCGCTTAGGTCTGTGGTAGCGCGGTGTCTGTGATGTCTAATGTGTTTTCCGGACGATCTAGACGTATAATATGGTCGATCGTGTCAAATGCCGTCGACAAATCTAAAAGTACAATGGCGGCGACAAACGCACCGTTGACTGCGCTGAGGGTGTTGCTTTGTTGTTTCAATAGCACATAGTTTCTGTTGAATACTGTTTCGGTTTGCTGATTCAGTAGAATCGTGCAAGATGTTGCTCGAGACGCGTATCCATAACTTTCTCCAGTATTTTGGAGACGAATGTCGAGTTTGGTACCCGGCGGTAATTTTTTTAGCATGTTCTGATCAAGATTCGACTTCTTTAACCGCGGTCGAATATGTGCGCGCTTCTAGGCAGTAGGCACTGTGGAGATGGCCAGCGACTTGTTCGTGATAGAGCTGATTATCAGAAGTAATTCATGTAGTCACGCCAAGTCATTTGCGGGTCGAGCTCACAAGATTTATTTTGTGAGGACATGATTATGCAGAATATTCTTGTTTTGAGGCAAGTTTACTTGTTAACGAATATAATTCGACGTTTCTAGAAATAAATGCTTGCCCAGAACGTATTACAAGTTATGTTTAAGGAATAAGCAGACTAGGATTTTAGCTTACAACACACGCACGCACACTCGCGGACACACGCGCGCGCGCGCGCACACACGCACGCACGCGTGCGTGCGTGCGTGCGTGCGTGCGTGCGTGCGTGCGTGTGTGTGTGTGTGTGTGTGTGTGTGTGTGTGTGTGTGTGTGTGTGAATCTACGTGTATCTTTTTGCAGGTATGACCAGATATCACTACTCCAATCGGATAATGTGTCAGTCTTGGGTCATTGGCTTGTTGAAGGCAGTTTGTAGACGCGAGCTGAGAATAGCGTGCTTGTTCGTCGCTGCCATTCTGTGCGTCCGATTACTTCAAGTAAAAATAAGCCCGCAAGACGAAGGTGGCGTTGGTGGTGACGTCGTCAAGGCTAAAAGAGACCAGACATCGCCCCTTCTTATGGTTTATTGGACAACGGTGTTTTCAAAGAAGGATTGGGGCTTCGGCGCCGACCTGGAACACTGCCTACATTTAAAAAACAAATGCATCTTCTCAACTGACCGTTCCCTTTACCGCAGTGCCGACGTCATGCTGCTGCACATGCGCGATCCCTTCAATATACCCAAATATCGCCCACCAAACCAGAAATGGGCGTTTGGCATTATGGAGTCTCCCGTCTACACCGGTTTGGATCTTTTCCAGATACGTCGCCTCTTTAACGTCACGATGACGTAGAAGCGAACGTCGAATATCCCATGGTTGTACGGACGTTGCCGAGCGCTGTCAAACAGTGAAATAACTTCTAGGATAGTCGCAGATAGCAGGACTAATTTCGCAGCTGGGAAAAAACACGTGGCCGCTTGGTTCACTAGCAACTGCAACCCGCAGAGCAAAAGACAAGTATATGTGAACAATCTAATGAAGTAGTTGGATGTTCATGTATACAGCAAATGTGGTGGAACATATTCATGTCCGAAAGGAGATGAAAAACGTTGCCAGGAGAAAGCGAACAAAGATTACAAATTTATGTTTGCGTTTGAGAACAGCCTGTGCGAAGATTACGTCACGGAGAAAGTGTGGCAGATTATACAAATGCAGCTAAATGTCGTTCTGGTTGTGATGGGGTATTCTAAATACTCCGAGCTTCTTCCGCCACATTCGTTCATAGACGTAAGCGACTTCCCGTCCCCCAAGGCACTGGCTGAGCACCTGACACGTCTGGACGGCGATGATGCGCTGTACAACGAGTACTTCCAGTGGCGCAAGACGCACGACTGCACGGGCAATGGCGCCCCGATGGGCTGCCAGGTGTGCGACTACATGCTCCGACACCGCAACGAGACTCAGACGGTCGACGTGCAAAAGTTCTGGTCGGTGGAGACGAACTGCGTCCGGCCGGACCAGTTCTTCGCTGGATGGGAGAAGATGAACAATGCAAACGTACGTACCTTTTGCGAGGAATCATACAATTTTACGCTAGTGAAACACTAATGCTCCGGCTACGATGGGCAACATCATGCGACAAAAGGAGGCCGTAAAGCGATTGAATGATTGCGGGATGCGATGACAATATTTCGTCACATCGTGTTATTGATTTATTGAATTGACACAACATAGTGATGACATCTTTTAAAGAATATCATCACCAGTCGCGAAGTCATCTCTGTAATAAAGTAAATTAATGTGTGCTTTTACATGATTGACTCAACGATGCTAGGTAGATTACATTACACACCACACAGTGACCGTATATATTGCCAATGGATGGAATATTTTCAATAAATGAGATGTGCTTCTAATTACAGCATGCAGCATCAGTCCATAAAGGTTCCCGTAATCATCATGTGGTGAAATACTAAATGTCAATACTACTATTACAAGATTAGCATTACAACAACCATTACATCAAGTAAAGATCGCCTGGGAGCGTGTGGCTGCGTGAGTGCGTGCGTGCGCGTGTGCGTGTGCGTGTGCGTGTGCGTGCTGTGTGCGTTGTGCGTGTGCGTGTGCGTGTGCGTCTGTGCGTGTGCGTGTGCGTGTGCGTGTGCGTGTGCGTGTGGTGTGCGTGTGCAGTGTGCGTGTGTGCGTGTGTATGTGTGTGTCGTAGCATGTGAGATCGGGTCTACCAAGGAGATGGTGGAGGTCATTTTGTTACATTCAGTAAAAACAATCTTTTAGAAAATTTGTTTTTGCGTTAAAGATTCCCCCTCATTTCGATTGTTAGTCTCATTTCAAATAAATTTTGTAAAAAATCGAAACTACCTACTATCCACTGCAACATCCTAGCCTATTCGTACAACTTTTGTATGTAGATTTGTGTAATCATCAGGCAAACTTATAATTGCTTAATATTTGGTCAAACATTAAGTGAAGTGAAAAAGGAAACGCTGAAAACTCATGAATTTCACCATTGGTGAAATATCATAACTTTGTGATGTGATCGGCGAGAGGATGGAAGTTAAACGCATAGCATTGTGGATTAAGTTAATCCACACAGTGTTTAGGTTTTTTATTAAATCGACTGTTACATAGACTATTCACACACTACACATATGGACATCAACGAACCGGATTTGCGATAGGCTAACTCATTTGAGGACGGAGTTTTAAATACTTACGATTATCGAGCGAGAGAGAGAGAGGGGGGGGAGAGAGGGAGAGAGGGAAGAGGGAGAGAGGGAGGGAGGGAGGGGGGAGGGAGAGAGTGAGAGAGAGATGAGAGAGAGAGAGAGAGAGAGAGAGAGAGAGAGAGAGATCCACGACGGGGAAGTTATTATGTTTTATTTGTTATTACGTATTGAATAATTATAAATTATAGGGATAGTTACTTTTTTGGTGATGCAGGTAACTGAGAAAACATGGCTGGCTAGCCAGAAAATCGAGTGGTGGAACGAATCTTTTCACTGCAACAACAAAAGACGTACAAGAACACAGAATTAAGCTTGCCTATGCATAGTGCATAGTATTTGCAGAACATGTACACAAAGGATTATTGCATGTACCCATCATAACAACACCAAAAGTTTGTTTTGAAAGCTAGACGTGATGACATTCTCATAAGACTACGCAATAACTCTGTCGTGGAAACACGGGAGGCTGAAAATTCAATTGATGAATTTGTCGTAGACGCTCTTGACGAAGACTGGTTCGGCAGCTTTTTGTTCTGGTAGACGTGGTTCATGTATACTGACCGATACGGTTGACCGCTCACCAGAACAGTGTTCAATCGTTAATAATTAAAAATGTGATGGTTTTAACAAAATGTCCGTTTACCAAGAATTTATCCAGTCATTCGTATCACAATGTAGTACTAAAATGTTCACAAATGCACCATCCACAGCTGTGATTAAATATTTAAAACGAGAGACAAAAATTATAACGTGGCAACACATAGCGCACACAACGTGTGCGTGTGAGGTGTGTGTGCGTGTGTGCGTGTGTGCGTGTGGCGTGTGTGCGTGTGTGCGTGTGTGCGTGTGTGCGTGTGTGCGTGTGTTCGTGTGTGCGTGTGTGCGTGTGTGCGTGTGTGCGTGTGTGCGTGTGTGCGTGTGTGCGTGTGTGCGTGTGTGCGTGTGTGCGTGTGTGCGTGTGTGCGTGTGTGCGGTGTGTGCGTGTGTGCGTGTGCGTGTGCGTGTTGCATGCGATCGCTTTGCGTACAACGAATAATGTTATAATACATTCGCGCACACGCAGATAGATGTAGCAGCAGTCGCTTAATAATGAATATATTAAATGACATTTCCCACAGTATATGCGGCGTAGGTCCCCCTATTGGGGAACTGGTAACACACGTAAATTATGCTACGTTCGCACAAATTTAGCACGGATGTCTAAAACGGACAATCTATCCGTGTTACCTATGTATCCATTTTAAGCGTGGGCTGTTCGGACAGAAGAATGTCGGCCGGCTAAAGTTTAGACCCGTTGAAGTCTGTCAAATGTGCATGTCAATCAACAGGTGTTGCACTGTTTGTTATATAAATGATACGATCATTATCATTCTTTAAATTCCCACTTCGCGCGAACGCTGTTTCCACATGTCGTATGCTTTTGTATTCTTTTGTATTCTTCTGTTTATCCTCCACTCTGACTCTGACTCTTAGAGACTATTCTCAACGCCCTTTAAGTGCCAAACGAGAAGCCATTGAGCGCGTAGTTTTGACGCAGCTACTTACAATCACATTGGTCTTTCTGGAATCGTAGATGTTTGAACGCTTCTTGTTTGAAGTTGTTGATATTTGGCATGTTGGCAATGCTTGCTGGTAGTTTATTGCAGTCACGTACCGTTTGTGGGGAAAAGAGTACTTATGGCAATCTTTGATAAATGAGGCTATTTACTATGCTAGATTGTGTAGATTTCTGGAGTGACGCTTATCTGGGTGTAAGAACTTTTTTGCTGGAATGGCAGTCTGGCCATGATGGATTCTATGGAGCATGGATATTCTACCCACCTTCC
>OY759274.1:34950846-35101669 GCA_963662155.1 Lamellibrachia columna | reverse complement strand
TAGAGTAGTAATCCTATGATAGAAATAGAAATTTGAAATGTGACTAGCAAAAATATAATTGATTAAGCACTTCGCGGTCGACGTGCATACTTTGCGTACGCTATACACAGTAGCCTAGACCCCCCCTCCTAGACCAGTCAATATGTGGTTTGACCTAGACGAAATTGCGTATAAAAATACAATTTCAGGTACTGGCGTCTTTTTGCATAATGTGTTTCCGCCGTCCAATAACAGTAAATGTTTCACTAAAACAACTTTTCTAACACTTTGTTTGTACTCAATTGTTAAAATTCCTGTTATTGGTTCAGAATATTAATCCGTTGCACAAAAAATTATTCAAATGTGTGTGAAAACGCATTAAACATAGGCCATAGCGGAAACGCGTCCGACCAGTATATGCAGATTGCCGCTGCGCCATGAACTTTCAACATTTACTGTGATCGATTTGAGTGTATGAGTAATTCAACCATAGTTTGTACGAACAGTAATATGTAACAACTGGAACTCAATGACAATGTTCATGTTCGCCAGCCGTTTTTTGTATAAAGCTAAATAGCTGATGACGCCCGAAACTAGCGGGGAAATATTAACTATTTTTTATGCAAAGGCTTTTCGCCCAATCACACCACACTACGTCTTTTTATCAGTGAGTGCGCTTATGACATGTACCTTTGGTTTGGACGGTGTCCCTTGCCATCCACTCGTGGTTTGCCATAGTGCTTGCACGTTAGCTCGATGAATGTATACACGAATTTTGATGCATACGCTTTAGCAGATGATACAATCTTTTTGTTTGCATTTTGAACTGTCCTACTATTAGTACGTACAAATAACATACATTTCTTTTCAGAATACTCCCTAACTGCAGCCTCAAAATCAGTATAACAATCATATTCAGCGCCGATCTGCAGTTCGGCTAAAACGCTCTCGTCCATATTTGCGCGCTTAAACACCGGATGTGAAAGTGCAAGCACCTGATTGGACGATAGTGGTTGAGCGAATAAGATAGATGGTACGCCTTATTCGCACGATGGTTGGGCGAATAGCCAAATCAGCACAGGTTTTCCTCAAGAAAGTGCACAGTCTGCATATGCAACCAGAAAAAAAAGAGAGTCTAATGCAAACTCTGGTGAAGATCACACATTCACAAAGCGAAGATGACTATGACCAACTAGTTGACCGAATGAAGGTTGTTGCACCCACAGAGTTCATGGCATATTACAGAGAAAACTGGGGAAACTGGGCACACATGTGGGTTGATTTCCACCGCAAAAAAACACCGCCATCTTGGGAACAAAACAACGAATCGGTTGGAAAGTTACCACCAGAAGATCAAGGCTCACTTACAACCCAGCATGACAGTGGCAGAGTGCACCACCCAGTTGATGAAGTTGCACCATGGCAGGAAATTAGAAATGGACCATTCCGCATGTCTGGATTGTGCTACGGTCAGGTACTGTCATGGTGATCAGTCAAGGATGACTGCCGTCATTCAGCAGTTGGCAACACCCTATGCTGCTGATTTAATGCTTAAGCAGCTGACAGTGGCAAATGGGCTGAAATGCGAAATAGTCGAGGAGGAGGATATGACTGTGCACATGAAGGTCAAAAGAAAGGAGGGAGGGCAACATAGCTATGACATCTGCTACAATCCACAGAATGTTAGTTGCACATGCGAATTCTTCATCACCCAGGGCCTGCCATGTCGACATCTCTTTGTCCTGGATATAAAGAAGGGTGGGGTCATATTTGAAGAGTCATGGGTATCGAAGCGCTGGTTGAAGGCCCACCAACATGCACAACCACAGGTGCTCTGCATCGGTAACATGAAAACCCTTAAAAAAGTGACTGAGAGAAAAAACATGTCTCCACAAGAGAAGTTCCTGGAGATGCATCGGGTACTGAAGAACATTGGGAGCATATCTGCACAAGTTGGCCACAAGGAATTCTGTGCTAGGCTTGAGGTTGTAATCAGCCTTTACCAAGCATGGCAGTCTGGCAAGCAAGTGACACTCAATGTTGTTGATGACGATGGCGAGGTTCATGTGCAGCAAGAAGATGTTGAGATTATTGAGGATGATGAGGTTGCTGATAATGACGAGCTTTATGATGTAGGGAATGATAGTGTTGATGTTGTTTATCATGATGAGGATGAGGATGTAGAGCATGACGGTGCTGAGGTTGTCTATGAAAAGGATGATGAAATTGATTATGTAAAACATGAGCATGACGAGGTTAATGATGTTGAGCATGATGATGATGAAATTGTTGATGATGAGGTTGACGATGATCGGGAGGATGAGGTTGGAACTGATCGCAATGCAGTTGATGATGATGAGTTTGAGGAGCATGAACATGACGATGATGCAGTTGATGATGATGTGCATGAGGTTGATGACGTTGAACATGATGATGATGATGAGCCTGATGATAATGAGATTGATGCTGATCATGACGCGGTTGATGATGTTCAGCATGATGATGATGATGAGGTTGATAATGATGATAACGATGATAATGAGATTGATGCTGATCATGACGTGGTTGATGATGTTCAGCATGATGATGATGATGAGGTTGATAATGATGATAACGATGATAATGAGATTGATGCTAATCATGACGTGGTTGATGATGTTCAGCATGATGATGATGATGAGGTTGATAATGATGATAACGATGATGATCAGATTGGTGCTGATGATGAGTGTGTTGAGCATGAACATGACGATGATGCAGTTGATGATGATGAGGTTGATGATGTTGAGCATGAGGACGATGAGGTTCATGATGCAGTGCATGATGATGATGAGATAGATGAAAGCAAACTTATGGAGCAGCATGCAAAGAAAGTTGTTGCACTCAAAGGGAAAAATGGTCAAATGAGCAACTTCAGACTGCCAGTCTCAGTAACGCCGAGAGGGCGCCCCAAGAGAGGAAAAAGAGGAGTGTTCGGGACCCCAAAAAAGAAAGTGAAATTAATGCTGCACACAAAACAGGAAAGACTTAGGGTAGCAAACATTAGCCTGACAAAAGATGATCTGAACACCCTTCTGCAAAAGGAATGGATAAACGACCAGGTGTGTTTGAGAAAGTGTCATGTATGTTACACTGCATATATGCCGGATCATGAAGCTTATATACACAAAGCGGTTGGGCAGCTTAATTGTAAACAGTATTGCACATCAGTTTGGTTAACTATATATTTTTTTGTATATACAATTGTCTATAAATATATATATATATAAACAGTTGAATAGCTTGAGACAAACCACGACAAAGATGGAAAAGGACATCACAGATGTCTTCGGAACGGTAACATTGACTGGCAGAATAGCAGGAGAAAGACAGTGTATAAAGTATTTCTCAACTTAAATGCAATGATATTCATTAATCTAATTTAAATTAAATTAATTGAAGAATTATTGTTGCAGGTCATCCATGCATACCTTGGAGTGTTGTCATGGGAAAACCCCTGCTATATACATACTACCCTGTTTCCTAGCAGTGCTACTAGACAGAGGCAGTTTGCAGAGTGGCTCGTTGATAAGGTTCAGTAGAACACAAGCAATATTAATAAAATTCAAAGTTGCCAAAAATACTAATATGGCCATGGATGTCACACAAATGGCATCACTATCTGTCCCAACAAATGAAAACAAATATGTTCTGAAATAGCTGTTAATAGAGGAATTTTTATTTTTTAGACTTTTCTTTTACAGTAGTACCCAGAACAGTATATCCCATTTTATAGTTTACATCCACGTTCCCATGTCCTATATGTAGGCATTTATATTTTCCAAAAGTTGACAACATCTGCCATTATTATATTATCATCCAAGTCATTGATATATATTAAAAATAATAAAGGTCCTAATACTGATCCTTGTGGTACACCACTCAAAACTGATTTCCAGTTTGAAACCTAATCTACTACAAAAAATTCATGTTATTTGTAGGTATGTCTTGCCAAATACCGTTGGATCTTGATGCCCATTTGCTGTGACAATCACTGGTGTCTCTTGGCAGCCAATGTTGAAGACAGTACTGTGACGGTACTCGACTCACTTGAGGACGGGAAAAGAAGACGCAAGTACATCACCCTCTGGCAGTATGTGTCTGCTTGACCGAAACACATTCTCCATCACCCGTATATATATATATATATATATATATATATATATATATATATTATATATATATATATATATATATATATATATATATATATATATTGTAACTTTTGTTGTTCGGCTTTAGTATAGATACAGTTTCAGAAGTCCTTAGGTCGTAATGTTTGACGAAAAGCCCCAAGCAGCAACATGACTGATAACTGTGAACTGATTTCTTTCTCAGGAAGTACATAGATGTACGATGTGAAGCACTGGGCCTGCCAGGGAAGACATGGCGAGAGGTGTTGGTCCAATGTACGCAGCAACAAGATGGACACAGTTGTGGCGTTTTCACCATGATGGTGAGCATCGTTTGATAAAACGATTACGTTTTACCATTAATTGCAAGATACGATTATGCAATGTACCGTAAATTGGCGTAATCATAATCTTGATGCATGTTTATTGATTTACATTAAAAGCATGTAGGTTGTTTTATATATTTTTGTGTGTACCTGAGAACTGAGCAAACCTTTTTCGTTACACCTAGCCAAAATGTTGACCAATGCCTGGTTTGCCAACAGCAAACAGTAGTACGATTTGGAGTGACACCGACACTTAGCATCAGGGCTGAGACCTACCTGTATAGCCCACGGAGTAGAATGTGCTATGAAATACGAACTTTATATGAATTTTCAGCTTATATTAAAAATATAATGTTATGTCTTGTCTATATTTAAAATTTGTTGTCCATATTTCAGAATGCAAAGGCAATAACAAGTGGACTGCCGCCATGTGTTATGTGCCAATCTGATGTTGCTGCATACAGACAGCATGTCCTGAAAGAGCTCCTCCGCAAGAAGAAGGACAATGGAAATGACGCTCAGGTCGTGTGTGACCTTCCGTTTTGCACCAGACCTGACCTGAGAGGGCCAAAGAAGATTTTATGGGTTGAATGCGAGTGTTGTTCGCGATGGTGTCATTTGGTCTGCGCTAACCTGAGTGTAGCTCCAAACAAATTTGTTTGTGTTATCTGCCAGTGCACTAATTAGCTATAACAAGAGGAGAGCGGATGGGGGGGTGTGTAGCGGGAAAGTAGTGTCACTACCCAGCTAAGTATATTAACCACGTGTATGCATAATATTGCTACTCTATCTTAATAAATATTATAAGTCAGAAGTGTTTTAAAAGACACCCATTTCTTTATTGAACAAAAGATGGCAGCCAAAGTGCCCCCCCCGCAAAGATGTGCGATGCCACTTAATCATCGACGCAAATTTCGCACATAAAACCGCCATGCTCATACCCGGCACATTCACGGTGTGCTCACTGGCCTCACTCCCACATTGCACCCAGCTTTCGCCTCTTCTGCTGCTGGAATATAATTCCGAACAGTATAGATAAGGCGTAGTGCCGCTGTCTTCCTTTTCTTATTTTTAGTTGTGGGCAGGTTACCAGGTTACATTTGGCCTCCAGTGCGGTCTTGTATCGACTGCCCGTACTGATGCAGGTCTTCCCTCTCGTTGTTGCTTTCCGCACTGTAAGCCTTTCCTGCATATATGTTATGCATGACCTATCGCATCAATTAGTAATTAAGACATTTACAAATGTTCGTGACCTGTAATAAATGAATAAATGATTTTGTGACGTTTTAGCCAGTAACTGTTTTTTCTTACATTTATTGTTCTACAATAAGATAAAAATTATCCGCACAAAGGCGATTAGCATATATCGTTGGTATAGATACTACGCTTATCCGCACAACGGTTGGGCGAATAAGAAAGATCGTACGCTTATCACCACAACGGTTGGGCGAATAAGAAAGATCGTACGCTTATCCGCACAACGGTTGGGCGAATAAGAAAGATCGTACGCTTATTCGCACAACGGTTGGGCGAATAAGAAAGATCGTACGCTTATTCGCACAACGGTTGGGCGAATAAGAAAGATCGTACGCTTATACGCACAACGGTTGGGCGAATAAGAAAGATCGTACGCTTATCCGCACAACGGTTGGGCGAATAAGAAAGATCGTACGCTTATCCGCACAACGGTTGGGCGAATAAGAAAGATCGTACGCTTATCCGCACAACGATTGGGCGAATAAGAAAGATGGTACGCTTATCCGCACAACGGTTGGGCGAATAGCCTTTACCTTATAATATATGGTTGTTGAGGTTGCAAATACATATTATAATATAATATATAGTGAGAAACCTATTTGTTATAATATATGGTTGTTGTTGTTACGAATACATAATATAATATATAGTGAGACACATATTTGTTATAATATATGGTTGTTGACGTTACAAATGCATATTGTAATATATATATAAGAGAGGAAGATATTTATAGTAATATATGATTGACTGTGACGAGAACCTATTGTTTCATTGTTTATGTAATAAATGTGCAAACTATTCATACGTGTTATAGTCTCTTATATATATCGTGTATAGTTGCCATAGTATTTATAGATTATCAGAACCCACAAACAAAAAAAGTCACGTCGGCCCATCCACCGTTATTTATTCACCCCTAGACAAACCAACCTTATCAGATTTTATCAAAAATAGTGACACCCTCTTACTACATATTTTAGATGACTTCTTAACGTTTTGATAGCCCAATTAACTTTTTCAGATTATAAATTAGTTATTTTGTTAAATGACCTTTACGTTTTTCAAAATGATTTCTTAATTTATTTTTAAAATCCGTTTAATTTATTTGAGATAACCCCTTATGTTTTCGATGTGACCCCTTTTTAAATTTGTTTTATGACCCTTATGTTTGTGTTTTGGTATGAATCCTTATACGTTTATATTTCCTTTAATTATATGAAGAGGGAAGACCCAATTATTTTATGAAATGATCTCTTAATTTATTGAGACGATCAGCTGGTTCATTTGTAATGACAATTTACACTTTTTAATATGACCCCTTAACTTTTTTGATAAGACACCTTTAATTTAATTTTGGAGATGATCCCTTAATTTTTTTAGAAGATCAAGTTACCTAGTTAAATTGTTCTGACATATTTTGTGACGATCCATTAACTTTTTTGAGAACACCCAATCATTGACGCCTTAATTTATTTAACTTTTTTTTTAGACGACCACTTGATTTTATGAGATGACCCCATAATGTTTTGAGATGATGAACTAGTTCATTATTAAATGACCCCCTTAATGACACCTTTATAAAATATCCTTTACTTGTTTTTGATAAAATCACTTAATTTTAGTACTATTTTAAAATGATTTAGTTGCCCTTTAATCGTTTAGATGAACATGTTAGTTGACTGAAATTACCCTTAACTTTAATTTTTGAGATAACCCCTTAATGGTTTCAACTGATCCCCTATTGTATTATTATTGCGATTAAGATTAAATTCCTAATATAATATAACATTGCATTTTTAGATTTCCCCTAACTTGTTTGATATGACCCCTTAATTTGATCAAATTAAGATAAGCATTTTTAGAGATCTCTTAAATAATTGTTTGAGATGTTCCCTTAATTAAGTGTAGATTACTTCTTTCATTTGTTGAGGTGACCCTTTTTAATGACCTCCCCCTTCTTCCTTACCACTCTGTCTGACTCAGTCCTATTGCTTGCCAACACGTAGTTACTGCCGTGCGTTACCTGGAAGGTTATATGAACATCATACCATATGTCCTCCCAGAAAACATGCGGCTCACTCGTTTTGAGATTCTTATGTTAATCATACGTTTGTGAACGTCGAGTGGGTGTCAGCATGGCTAGCCGTTATAAGGGTGAACACGAGGATGATGATGATGATGAGGAGGAGGAGGAGCAGGTTGATGAGGCTGAGGATGTCATTTTCTTCGTCCTCATTATCGTAATAATTATCACCCTCATTGTAATCATCTTCGTCATTATCATCATCACTAAGACCGCTTAATTGCTTTCATCTTCTTCCTCATCATCATCATAACCATTTATCACCCTCATCACCGTCATAATCATCATCAGTATTATCGTCGTCACTAAGATGACCCCCTTAATTGTCATCATCATAATTGTTTATCACACTCATCATCACCTTCTACAACATCATTATTAACATCGTCATCATCGAAATGATTATCATCATCAAATTGCATTATCACTGTAAATCTTCGGTTGTCCCTCGTTCTGATAATGACTTTTGCGCGTCCCTTTTCACGATTATGCTTAATGCTTATATTTTGTTGCGCCTCTGAGCTCAGGTTCCTGAGGAGTCAGGTGCCATAGAAGTTAATTATTATTATTAATTATTCGCTCCTTGAATACAGTGGATTTTCTGGAACCTCCCTCTGCAGATTTTCGAACAGGAGTATAATGTTGCAGTGATATTGGTAAAAACACACGTCATGAGGCATTTTGGAGGATAAGATTCATCACACGGGAAATGGAATCGTTCAGTTAGTCGTCTTTAACAAGTTGGATTGCTTCGACCACACAATTCGAACGCGGGGAGCACGGCTTCGTGTAACTTGCTCCTGACGCTGGTTAGTTTTTTCTTCTGAATATTATATCAATTAAAACGTGCATAGTTCTACAGAAACAGAATATGACTGGGAATGAAACTGAGATGTTGATGTGATTCCGTCACAATTATGTGCTTACGTTACGAAAATTGTTTTGTCAAGGCTCTTGCACGTGACTACGATATATAAATATTAATTTCATTCTTACTTCAAATAATTCGATTATATAATATAACATAAAATGTTGAGCTTGTTAACCCGTAGACATGCAGTCTGTGGTAATAATTCGAGTAAAAACATTACGGAATCATACAAATTGCACACTAACAAACGACATTCCGATGCCAAGATTTGCGGAGATTTTTTCGGGCATCAGCTTAAATTGTTCTTAAAGTGTATTCGATGATGAGCTACTCTTCTTCCTGTTTACATTTATGCCAAATATGGCTAGATATCTTTCATGTGGAAGGCGATTACCTCGGGTTACAAAGGACATTGGTGAATTATAAAAAAAACACGATAGCAAACTTTGTGAACGTTACAGGGTGAGACTTTTGCTCCCACGAATTCCAAATGAGGTATTAAGTACCAAGAGTGAGCGTAGGAATACAATACAACTTAGATGTTTTTGCATAAGAAAAAATAGTTTTGACTCGCATGTGCACGTTTCCCCAGCCTTTCATCAAACCAAGTGAAGCATTCATTTATTTCAGATGCACACACACACACGCACACGCACACGCACACGCACACGCACACGCACACGCACACGCACACGCACACGCACACGCACACGCACACGCACACGCACACGCACACGCACACGCACACGCACACGCACACGCACACGCACACGCACACGCACACGCACACGCACACGCACACGCACACGCACACGCACACGCACACGCACACGCACACGCACACGCACACGCACACGCACACGCACACGCACACGCACACGCACACGCACACGCAACCGCACACGCAACCGCACACGCACACACACACACACACGCACATATGGTTGTGTGAATGTGTGTGTGTTCTATTATTTCAAAATAGTTACATATGTTTGTCTTTACAGTTTACCTGAATCGCGTGAAGAGAGGTATCGTATACCCTTCACACATTTGTCTGTCTGCTATAAAATAATGTTCAGGTAATCAAATGTTTTAACAACAGTAATTCGGAATTAAGCATGTTCTGTTCGGACGTTTTACGAAGAACTTCGTGAAGCTGAATGAGGTAAAGTTATGTTCACTTTCAAAGATTGAGCCTTTGTCATATTCTTCTAGGTCGCGAGATAGGATAACATAAAATGACAGTGACCAATGCGCATTATATTTGCTTTAAGAAATATTTTACATATAGCAAATACGTCTTTTTTATTTAAAATCGCCGCATTCAGTCAACGTATGTATTTTAGGAAACATTTTTAATTAAATTTTTTATATCGTTACAGGTTTAATTTGGCGTGACAATGCGTGTCAGTAACATGTTGTTATTCGTCTTCCTGGCATTGAGCTTAGTGGTGACCGCTGCGACTGACGCAGTAAGTGTTAACATAAGTAAACTATGTTGAATATGTTCCGGAAAATTGAAATATTACAAATGTGTCTTGTTAAAAATATTACAGAAATAAGTATAATTACAACCAATAAAGCCAAATAAAATGGCTGATTGTGAATACGATGCATTGATGCAGGTAATTGTGTACACTTTCCTTTTTTACACACATTAACTAAACTATTTTTTTAATGACTACTTAATGACAAACCACACGTTGCTTTTAATTTACTGAATGACGTTAAAGGAAATAGCAATTTCAGTTAAAAGGTTTTATTTTGTACACGTCCATTCTGGTCGCAGATGGCTTTATCCAAATTTAAAACTACGGTATGTAAAGAATTTGGTCTAGTTAACAGTGCTAATATGACCACACGTGGAAGCCGGATACTAATTCTGACAGGTGCATATATAAACTTATATGTATTCACAATTAGCGTGATTGAATCACGAGTGCACATTTCCTCTGTTTTTCCTCTTGGGGTGCACTAGTTTCCATTCAGATATATACGTTTTTTTTTTTAATATATCAACAATAGAGTAAGCTCTAAACGACAATATATAAATAGATCAGTCCAAAAATACCCCAGGTCCAGCTTCTACTGTTTCGATCAGCGCATTTATCGACATAATCGTCATAGTAATTCAAATATACACGTCTTAATCAGACCAAGACCACCGAACTTCGAGGCATTAGGCAGAACTTCGCTCTTTGAATACAATGGATTTTTTGGAACCTCCCTCTAAATATATTCGAACAGGAGTACAATGTTGCAGTGATACTGGGAGACACATATCATGAGGCATTTCGGAGGATAAGAGGCATCACACGGGAAATGGAATCGTTCAATTAGTATTCTTTAACACGCTGTTTCGGCTACACAGTTCGCTCGCGGCTAGCATAGCTTGGTGTAACTTGCGCCTGAGGTTGTTTCTTTGTTAATATGATATCTAATAAAACGTGTTTGGTCATACAGAGAGAGATTGTGAGTGGGAATGAAATTGAGATGTTGATGTGATTGATTGATGTCAATGTTATGTGATTCCGTCACGACACGTGTGATTCCGTCAAGGCTCGTGCACGTGATTACAATATATAAATATCAATTTAATTATTTATTTCATCAAGTCATTCGATTATATAATAGAAAACAAACGTTGAGCTAGTTAACCCCGTAAACATATAATATGTGGAAATAACTCGAGTAAATGGTGACGGAATCATACAATTTGCACGGTGACAACATGACCAGTATTCGGGTCCCACGTTTTGCAGATATTGTTTTTGGCATCAGCTTAAATTATTAATAACGTGTATTTGTTGATGAGCTGCTCTTACTCCTGTTTACATTGATATCAAATATGGCTAGTTAGTATTCATGTGGAAGGCGATTCTGAAGGGTTACAGAGAATTCTAAAAAACCGCTACAAACTTAGCGAACGTTTCAGGGCGAGACTTACGCTCGGACGAAATCCAAATTTAGTAGGTACTAAGAATGAGCATAGAAACACAATACAATTTAGCTGTTTTCGTTCACGTTTCTCCCGCCATTCATAAAACCAAGTGAAACATTAATTTATTGCCGATGCACATATATAACATCTGGAACATAACATGTTAAATTAGTTGTAAACATTGCTGCTAGATTTTGTTATAGGCATATTCATGATGACAGTCAGAATGTTGCATGATCTGCGAATGCATTGATGTTCTATGGTTAAGACACTGATTGTATGCATAAATGGCATAACTACATTGCATGACAAGGTAGAAGTAAAACACCCAATAACGCAAAATTAATTACCTAATATTTCCAACATCAAAGTAAACGGAACGAAGTTGTCTTCTGCTCAGTTCATGACATATATCGAAGCGCATAACACCTAGGCAACCTAACAGAACACCTAGGCAACCTAACAGAACATCTAGGCAACCTAACAGAACACCTAGGCAACCTAACGGAACCCCTAGGCAACCTAACAGAACCCATAGGCAACCTAACAGAACACCTAGGCAACCTAACAGAACACCTAGGCAACCTAACAGAACACCTAGGCAACCTAACATAGCACCTAGGCAACCTAACATAACCCCTAGGCAACCTAACAGAACACCTAGGCAACCTAACAGAACACCTAGGCAACCTAACATAGCACCTAGGCAACCTAACATAACCCCTAGGCAACCTAACAGAACACCTAGGCAACCTAACAGAACACCTAGGCAACCTAACAGAACACCTACGCAACACAACAGAACACTTAGGCAACCTAACATAACACCTAGGCAACCTAACAGAGCACCTAGGCAACCTAACAGACGCAGCTGTTATGGGGAATAGCATTTAGTGCGTTTTTTGTTGAAGCAGTAACATCTGCTGCCGCGTGCGTATGACGCGCAGTTGTGATTCTTCGTGCGTACGTAACACGTGCTGTAGAATGTCTTCTTCTGGCTGTTACACTTGCATCCGTAGGACGTGCGTACGCACTTGCACGGGCCGCTGCACGAGCAGGAACACTTCCCGCAACTCACTGCTTTCACGGCTGCTGGAACAACACATATGATAAGGTTGTTACTGCTACAGGGCTAGATCGAAGTTTATGTTGCATGCATTTATGTACGTATCACAATCCCACGCACGTGCATGTACATGTACATGCAAACGCACACGTACACGCACGCTTTCACACCCGCGTACATGCACGTACGCACACATTGACTTATTGATTAGATAACATATATTTTAATTAAAATTCATACAAAGGAGACAAAGAACAGCAATGTTTTTCTTTCCGGAATCACTTGAGTGAAAGAGTGTAATCTATACGATACCTCTTTTGACGAGAACTTGATCACCTGCCAAATAAAGCGCCGATGTAAGTGCTTTGACATTGTAAAACGCGTAAACTTACCTACACACAGGCACTCATGAACATTACGTATGTAGACAATTGTTGCAACAAGCTTGGAGCTCTTGACCAATTATATTATTTTTATTATGTCAGAGTTTCACTTCCCCATTCCCATTTTACTTCCCCGTTGATAAATGAGCTCCCATTCATCGTCATCTAGCTTTGTGTAACTGCGAAGATTTGCTCGCCAAGCTGGATGGTTCAAGTATTTTCGTTCCCATGTGTTCGTAATGACCTAGGCAACTTTGAGATGCTGCTTGGGGGCGTCTTTTTACCCCCACTGATATGTGGCCTCCTTTCAATTCAGTGAACAACGAGTACCTTCGGATATCTTTCAAGAACAACAGTAGTGTGTAAAATATTTTTCTTTAGTGTTTACTTCAGTTAGATTGTTTCCTTGCAATCTCTCTAGCCACTATTTGCCCAATGCTTCATGTTGTCAATCCATCCCAATGCATTTATTCTACACTTTTTTAGAAGTCGTCCTTCTTCTCTGCTGGTTCTCCTCTAAAATTGTATAAATCTAATAAGAGAAACGTACCGGAGACGTCGTGACTGCCAACATTTAGCGTCATCGCAGACGGATCATGGATTCGCTCCTGGAAACCGAAAGGCAGTTATTGTTTTCTGAGGTATGACACAATGCTAGTTTTGGCTGGACGGGGCTGACATTCTATAGCTGTGCGTTGGAACGGATTGTTCATGCTTTAAAAAATAGAAACTTGTGTGGACCTTTGACGTATATTACGTTACTCGGACCAATAGTAATTCGAAATCACGTACACTTGTTCGCAGCACTATGCGTGTTTTCTACCATTGCTCCAAGTTACGTAATACACGTCAAACGTCCACATAAGTTCCGTCGTACGGTAGGAACGCTACATGAAACCGGCAGAGGTTCTTGATTGTTGGGCATGAAGTTGCATCCATCATTGCTCTACCAAAACTTGACCGGGTAGTACAAGGATCCTTAGCTCTTGCAGTGGCTGCATGTTATCTCGTGCATCTCCGGATAACTCGGCTAGTGTATTATGTAAGGAGTTTACGCTATATGAAAACAAACATCTGGATTCAAATTAGGCCGTGTTTTTCCTAAACGCGAATATTTGTGGTCAATAACACGACGTTTAAACAAATTAATCTTTATTTAGGTTTTGCTAGGCCTTTCAATACATTCATGTTCACGTCCTAGTGTGTTGTATGGCAGTGCATACGTTACTACACTTACCGTTTGAGCTATAAATATTGCAGCATAAACCGCGGCCAGAAAGACGAGGAAACCGGCATTTGCATGCATTGCTCGAAGTTTGTTCTGCAAAGTAGTGAGCAAAATTTATGATTATCATACTTACATTTTTTTAAGTTAGAGCGGTAGATATCATGAATAAGCTGTGGACGAGCATGCCAATGAAAGGCAACGCAGCATCTGTTCTATTATGTGATCATTAAATAACGGTAATACACACATGGACAACAAATCGATTCGAATTAGCAGTTACACATTTATGTATAAGTAGATTCGAATTAACTGTGCCATAAACATGGATAACCTGAACAATTTTGTTTCGAATTAACAGCAACGTATACTCCCGCCTTTGTGTAGGCCTTTGTATATCCACTACGTGTCGCCACTGTGTTTGGCACATGCAACAATAATTTGTTTGCTTTACTTTATTTAACAGATCCTCAACGAACGCCTCCCCTGGTTATTTGAGGTTCTTTTAAACTACATGATTTGCATGCGACGAATAAATACATACGCACGTACTTCACATGTCTACATGCCTACATGTCCGCAGACACATAGTAACACAACTTTATGAAGACTTACATGTTAAATGTTATATATATATATATATATATATATATATATATATATATATATATATATATATATATATATATATATATATATATATATATATATATATATATATATATATATATATATATATATATATTGCAAATAAGCATGCAAATGGCGCTGTCTAAAATGTTTATGCCCGACTAGAACATGATTAATGGCATTTTTCATTTGGCATTCAGGGACAACACACAACAGAGAGGTAAACGCCGCAGCAGGACATGTGCTACAAGGTGTCATTGTATTATATTACTGCACGTCATGACATCGCTATGATAGACGCCATATATTGTCTCTGATCTTCTTAACATGTACGTTTTCATTCATGTCAATGTAGCGTGTGTGTGGGTGCATGGGTGTGTGTGTGTGTGTGTGTGTGTGTGTGTGTGTGTGTGTGTGTGTGTGTGTGTGTGTGTGTGTGTGTGTGTGTGTGTGTGTGTGTGTGTGTGTGTGTGTGTGTGTGTGTGTGTGTGTGTGTGTGTGTGTGTGTGTGTGTGTGTGTGTGTGTGTGTGTGTGTGTGTGTGTGTGTGTGTGTGTGTGTGTGTGTGTGTGTGTGTGTGTGTGTGTGTGTGTTTATGACATAGCAGTAACGTTCAAAATCAAAGGTATTCATCACACTTGTTTCAGTCTCATTTACAAAGATACAAATAGGGTCTACTGAAATATGTATTCTTCACCGTTCGTCACCAATACTAAAGCGATCGTTGGTGTTAAACCATCCACAGCGACAACAAAATATGCTTCTTGTGGCAATAATTGTCACACTCCAAACTGTTTACTAGTAAGACAAACAATAGTTCGAGTGTCTTAAAACATGTCGACGGTGGATCAACCAAGTTATTTCACACTATTATGAAGATATGCTAACCTTGAAATGCTTCACACGTTAGTGGGAAATATCCAAATCGTTAATCTAAAGCAAAACATTTAATTTAAAGCGATCCACAATTTTTTTTTAATTACATAATTCTGGATATAGGACAAATCTCTTATATTTCAAGCATTATAAGTATATGTTCATAAAGAAGCAACATGAGGAAATATACATAACATGTATCAATTGACACGAGACAGGATCGACATTCTCCTCACCAAAATCAACCATGCACATCGTAGCGCCCAGTATAACGCTACACTCACTATGTGTTGTTTCGGATGTCAATCCCGATCCAAAATGAAGTCAGCTGCTTGGATACTCCTCCTCCAATATGTTTTGTTCGTTGTATCCTGTGAAGTCATCCCTTCTTCATATTTCCCGCTCGGTCCCACCCTTCCCTTCGTCTTAACCCTATCTCCATTTTCCATCTCTCTTCATTGTTTCAATGTTTACTCTCTCTTCATTGTGTCACTGCTGACACGATACGCAAACAACTTATTGTGTTGAAAGTACGTTGTGTGTATTCCGTGAACTTCACAATGTGTGTTTCAACCACGCACGAAACTGTTGCATGTGCGTACGTTCTCTTGTATGCGAGCGTCAACTCTTGCATTGTTCAATAAATTGTGTTCCACGGAAGAAACAAAAAGGTAGTTCTCTTCGCACCTGACGATTCTCTTGCACTGAGTCGAAGTGCGTCACTATGTTCACTCAAGCACGCAGAAAACCGCAGACCCACCCACGCAGATACACGCACAGACACACCCACGCAGATACATGCACAGACGATGAGTACACTAATGGGCTATACGCGATACCAATGTATAATATGAAACAACTCGGCCAATCAAAGAAAATTTATTCACTATTGATATTATTTTACGTAATTGAATATGCGACGTATATGTGATAAATAAACATGCTTGGCATTTTGACACATAGCGCTTATTTATGACACTCAAGTTGATTACGGGTTTCATATTCACGTGTACTTTCGTCGTTTTATTTAGCGATTGCAGACACATCAATACAACAGTAAACACTTAATATGAAAGGAGTATTGCAAGGTGCAGCTATTATATTTTTTTATAAATATTATTAGTAATGCATTAAAATAAAAATTTCCCAAACATACGTAAATATATAATTCGTATAACGCAATCAAGGGCCAATGGTAATATTGTTATGTAATCATCTGGTAACGCTCAAACCATGAATTCACAGTGTCTATGGGGATTTGCAATGGACGCGCTTGTTCGTGTAGCATTGGCACGTAGAGCCACTGCCATATGTTTGACACCAGTGTTTCCGTGTTGCAGCCATACAGCCACTACTAATGTAGTTGTTCCAGCTGTAGCAGCGACAGCCGTGCGGGGTACACTGACAATTGCAGTAGTTGTTGAATCCCGAGCATGCACAGGCGCACCAGTCACCGCACCTCACAATCGGTCCTGTCGCTGAAACAAGACCACATTCATCTCAGGGAGAAAACGAAGCACTGGCTCATGCAAGCTAGTGTTACAACCATATGTAAAAGTGTTGTACCGACTGACAAATTCAATTCCATTGAATACACGTACTTACTTAACCCCATCACCTACCTATACCAAACTACATGATTTGCATGCGACGAATAAATACATACGCACGTACTTCACATGTCTACATGCCTACATGTCCGCAGACACAGAGTAACACAGCTTAATGAAGACTTACATGTTAAACGTTATATATATATATATATATATATATATATATATATATATATATATATATATATATATATATATATATATATATATATATGTATATATATATATATATATATATATATATATATATATATATATATATATATATATATATATATAATCAGCTTTATAACTGATATACATGTTAAACACAATATTGCTTATGTGGGCGCATGTGTGTTTCAGTTTAGTCTATTCTTATCATATGCTCGAACCACTTTCATTGGTTTACTTAGTACTCCAATATGCACATATTTTCCTTATTGTAATTTTATTATTCATGTTTAATACTGGCATACATACATACGGTGTACAAATATGTGTAACGTACATGACGTGGCACGCTTGACTTTAAACCGGGATATCGAAGGATCGCCGTCTCCATTCTACAAACAGGACAACACCTAAATATTATCATGGTTTATATCACAATCTTTACATTTACTCATTGTGATTGTCTCAGTGCAACAAGTATTCAGTGCAACAAGAACTTTTTTTTAATTTAAGCATTATCACAATATCGTTATAATTATCTTCATGTGGCTCGATTGGAGAACTCGGTTGTTCTGTTGTTTTAAATGTGTGTTTGTAATACTCGTTAGTGTGAGGGTTGTATGTGTGGCTCTGTGGATGACGATAAGAAACGAAACATCTCGCAGAAATCAGGAGAATATATCAACGAACTCTATAACTTTTACAATCGTTTTGACTGCCTCGACTTTTCGCAAGAAAATGAGCAGTTGCGTAACACGCTTGCAGCGGCTTCGGCGCAGGAAGAAGAAGTTCAAAGCCCCCGTACAAACGAAGAAGAAGTTCGTCGCGCATTTCGCAATGCCACTCCAACCAAGGCTGAAGGCCCTGGCAGGAATTCTAAAGACATGTGCAGATAAGCTTGTTTACATATTTTCTTTTATTTTCAATCAGTGTTTTGCTTCTGGCCACATACCAACAGGTATTATTCAGCCTCATATTCTTGCACGAAAGCTTTTTGACACGAATGTCCTTTTATGTTTCATGGATATTTGGATACTTAACTAACATATGTCTGTATGTCAGTCTCGAAGGCATCCGGTCTCCTACCGTCTAAACGAACACTGGCGCACCTCAAAGCACAGTTCTGGCACCTTTCCTGTACACACTCTACACTTCTGACTACAAAAATACTGACACTGTCTATCCACTGGTCAAATATGCAGACGACAGTGTCGTTGTTGGCATGGTTAACAATGATGATGATTCTGGCTACCTTCGAGAAATCAATGACTTTGTATAGTGGTGTGATGACGTTTTTGTTGTTAAACATCACGAAGACTAAATTACTATGTATTGATTTTAGGCGAAAGCAAACACCTCCTAAACCTATTTTTGTGAAGGGATATGTGGTGGTGAGAGATGATGCTTACATATACCTGGATATTATGATTGACTCAAAGCTTAAATGGCATGAGAACACTGCGAACATGATGAACAAAAAGTAAATTCTAGGATGTATTGTCTAAGGAAGCTCAAGAAATTTGGTGTAATTGCGGATTTTCTTCTGATGTTTTATAATGCAGTAATTTCCAGTACAATCTCTTTTGAGGCAGCCTGTTGGGGTGGGAATGTTTCAAAACATGATCAAGGGAGGGTAGTTAAAGCCATATATAGAGCCAGTGTTATAGTTGGTAGACAGACAACTTCCAGTCTTTGTATCGAGGGAAAGTGTTTCATTAAGCTAGTCAAATACTCTGACCTCTCACATCCGTTCCATGTCGAATTTTGTTCACATCTCAGTCACAGAAGCAGCATATTTTTACTCACTCCCTAACATCACGACAAACGGCTACGAGTTTTCTTTTTTACCCTCTGCCATTTCAATTCTTAACGCTAATTAGACAGAAATCCGTGATTAAATAACCTATGATTTATACTGTATATATGTGATGTGCCAACTCTAGACCAAATGTTCAAGATTTCGTGTTGTAAATGACTATCGGCACTGTAATTTCCTGGTCGGAAAAATAAAGTATTATTATATTGTATTGTATTGTATTGGTTCACCACACAAATATACAGTTTGCATGTTTGAGTCCTTGACTGTAAATACTGTTATTTTGTCTGATTGTGATCGATTGGTTGGCCAGCTTAACATGTACGTATGTCGACACTCACCCCATGGTCTGCTTGCACTGTCATAATCGCCAATGACAAAATGGTGAAAAACAAAAGGATGTTCGTCATTGTGCTGGCAAAGCGACTCTGTAAGGAGATGGTGAACTCAAACTGTATTCAATGGTGCAGGAGCAATAATCAATAATCGCATATCGGAAGTTCATGAGACTTAGTCCACCGGCTGGGGATTAAGAAAGAGTTCGCGTTCCTGATGTTATCCGCGATTTTGACGATTTGATAGGCTTAGTTTCTTTTATATTTGTCAGGAAATTTGGTGGCGACAATTATTTGTCTTTTGTCTCCGGCGCCCAAGTTTTTGTTTGAATGTACGATTCAAGCATAATTGTCATATTATCTTCGCAAATTGCTACAAAGTGTACCTTTTGGATATTAGTTATGATTTTACGACACAACCAGGCACGTTGTTCAAATTTGTATCATCAGTGTCTTTGGTAAAATAAAATAAAATATAGCGTCAACGATTTATATAATTAAATACGGTTCCATTTATATTGCTGATGTGAAGAAACACATACATTTATTGTGTTAATGTCCCAAGTTTTCTTACAAAGAAATAGTTAGTGTTCCTACCTCGACCGACGACTCTTCACACTATTCCTCCTCACTCCTTTTCCTCCCGAATTGACCAACACCAATTACCTGGCCTTTATATACGATTTTACCTTGCGTGTCAGCTTTGAAGCCGCCCACAAGCAACCTTTGAAAACCACACTCGTAAATATTTTCTTTTTTGCGTTCAATTGTGATTCACCGTATACATGTCCCGACATGTTTTTAAATTTCAGGACAGCATGCTGTTGAAAATCGTTCCCGTCAACACATTAGCACCTTAACGTGTCCGAGACTACGTGTATGATGTGGTCAGCGATAACATTTCTGTCTAGGCATTGTTTTAATAAAAAAAAAAATATCAGTAGGAGAAACTAGCTACAGCAAGAGAAGCTGGAGCTCCCTCACTAGAATCGACTTCGGTATGTCTCAATATGCTTTAGCCATTTTGGTTTATTTTGCATTATTGTTATGTGTTACTGGTGAAAACATTGTGAAAACCGTTCCAATATTTCGCAAGCTTTTTTCTGAAGAATGTTTTCTTTGTTTTATCATATTTACTGCTCTATGCGTCGGTACCTGAACTGTTTGTATCAAATGGCTGGCGGGGCTGTTTATCAGAGTTGTGATTGTACCCATGTGGAAGGGGAAAGGAGATGTTCATGACATTGTTAGTACGAACTGTGAGGTAAAGTGAGGTAACAATGCAGAATAAGATAAGAATAAGAATAGAACCAGCTGGGATTTGGGAACGTGACAGGAGCAAAAGATGGATTGTTTGCGATCAGAGAGATTGTCGAGAAAAAGGAAGTGATTCGGGAAGGATGTACCGTTTGATGTTGTGGAATTGGAGAAGGCTTGTCGCGCAGCACCACGGAGACTAACGTTGGGAATTACGAGGTGTGTGGACGTGGGAGACGCAGATTTCAGAATAATGATGGAAACAATGCTATAATGTACCCAACGGAAATGCTTCGAGAGTTTGGAGCAGGAACAGGCCTCAGATGGGGAGGTGTCATTCTAAGAATTGGCCCTAATCGGTGAGGATTGGAAGCTTTGATGTTGAGCCAATTTAATTCACGAACACACCCTTATTAGTCGTACTGCTGAACGTTGCAAATACATCAACTTGTATGCTGGCCCTTTTAAGTTCGTCAGCTTTGAGAATAACATTCAACTGAAAATGGTATAAACAACTATGGAACGGCACGACATTTCGAGATCTCTTTACGGCATATTTCTGATACCATATGTTCTGTTGACACAAGTGCGCAAGTCGGTAAGTATTGTTGGTTTTTGCTGTTGTGAATAATGTTCTAGAAAAAATATTGTTGCTGTCGTAACAAATGTGACGCATTGATATCTGAAGATTAATGCAAGGTGTATGACGAACATCCGAACGATGACATTTAAACGTTGCACATAACAAGCCATAAGTCAAACGTCGGCTGACATTATTGCATATTTGCATGCGTGACTGTGCTTATGCATGCTGGTAGACCACGTTCCGTTCGATTTATTTGAAAAAAGTAGTGCATTGAATTGAATGCGTAGTGACGCCTCGGCTCAGTGGTTTGTAGCCAGGAGGTCATGGGTTCAGGTACGGGCAATCGGTCAACCAAGTCGTGTCATTTAACTTTATTATCTGGCATGCAAAAGCCCGCTTAAAAACATGTCTTTCTGGCGAGACAGCATAAACATATTCATATGATTAGAAATGTTGTAAACTAATGCATGTAAAATTACAATAATAATATAATTCCAACCAAGATAAATGGACGAGCAGAAATAATATTAGTATTGTATTTTTTGCTGGTTTTGTAAACACCACGGTACCAGCTAGTTCTGATACCTCTTCATCCGAGTTATTCACAATGAATACTTATTACTGTGCCTCGTAGCATAATCTATATGTCTTTTGTCAGGTAGGAAATGATTCAGTTTGTATGAACTTACTTTCATCTTGTTGAAATATCTCTTACACAGACAGGAATGGCTTGTGTGTCAGGGGTATTAGAGGTCTTACACATGGTGGCGACTGCGTGCTCTACTGAAGACACAAAGATAACTCTAGACGGTGGGCGTATATTAACACTATCTGACCCATTTAAGCAATGTTGTGTGTTCCCCGATTCTTCATCAACACCATATCTTATTTGCCTAGTATTTGTGAAAAAATCGGGCCTATATTACTATGGTTCGTGTATGGCGCTTTTAAATTCAATATATCGGGCTAAACAAACAACCCACGGAGATGGAACGCGATATCTCTGGAAACGGAGCCATCCATGTTATGGTTATTTTCCTACAACCGACACCATTTTTAAAACAAACGAAGTCATGGACCAAAAATGTGACGAATTAAGTAATACGTTTCAACTACCTTGCATATAATTACCTGCTTTTAATACGATGCATCAAGTACACAGCCATGGTCTATCAAGGTTAGTGTTTAGGGAAATATCTCTGTTTGTTGTATATAGGCCTTTGTCCCCACGCTTAACGTTGATATTTTGACCAACAGCGGGTAGGACGGCCCCTTCCACTCCTTCAATACCGGTCTGTGCACACAATGGGTGCAAATAGTAAATCACGTCAACACGCACAAACTCGACAAAAAAGAGCTACACCTTTTTTACAGTCGTTTTACGGCTAGGTGAACTGGAATTACCCGCTGTCGTCACGCAACGCACGCGACTACGGATCGTGTGTGCATGACGGCATGCAGGCATGTTTTCGTACATAGCACTGCCAAACGTTTTCCATTTTGCATAACCCTGTCACTGTTCTCCTGCTCAGCATAATCTAATTAGGAATTTAATGGACACTATAACTCCTGTCAGCGTGGTATAAAGTCAACCCACTCCATTATGTTCGGTTCTTCAATACTTCCGTTCTTAGCACATCTCTGAGGCAGGTGTTATTTTCCTCCAGGTGGCTACCGAAATGGCTTAGCTGTCGAAACCTGGGTTTGTCTCTCGAGATCAGTCCCAACAAAGGTAAATCGATGTCAATAAGTAGTATTTGTTTAGTGCATCATTTGTTGTTGTTGTAAATGTGATAGTCGTTAGGTTAAAATACATATTATTTTTGTTTGTTTTGTGTAGCGGTTAACAAAGGGTATGTCCCGTTGAGTGTTTGCATTAGCAACAACAGCAACAACATCACCAAAACAACAACAGGAGCAGTACTAACAACAACATCAGCAATAAAAGCATTAAAAAACAAGCAACACCAGTAGCAGCAACAGCAGCAGCATCAGCAACAACAGCAGCAGCATCAGCAACAACAGCAGCAACATCGGCAGCAACAACATCAGCAGCAGCAGCAGCAGCAGCAGCAGCAGCAACAGCAGCAACAACAGCAGTTTAAAACACAAAACATACTTGTGATCTTCCGAAATAAATCTTCCAACTACATAGTTTCTGGTGAAATTTTTTTCACAGTGCCGATGCTAGCCGCGACGGAGCGAAGTACCCACTAAATCAGAGCTATTGAAACGAGCAGACATTCTAGGGGTGGTGCATGTAACGGTTCGTCTAACACCGCTACGTCGTCTCGAGCTGGACAGATTTTGGGTCACAACCAGGCTCAATTTTCCGGTAGTCTCTTTTGACGTGTTTGAATGATCGATATTTTGTCTAATAATGTTGTTGCTTTCCTTAGGACATACAAAAATAGTCTAGAATATCGTATCCGCGCGCATCTACTCAGAACGCCCGCGTCGATGTTTTTTCACTGAAAGCGATGGTGGCGCCACACAGCGAATCAGCGCTGAACCATGGGTGGTATATCTGGTTCAATCCCAATATAACAGACTCGTGTCTTGCACGACTTTTGTGGTCACGCGGTCGGTCGGTTTGCGTACGTGGCCTGTTTCGTTGCGTTTCAATGACATTCGGGTAAAATGTTAATTTCGGCTAAAATTCGCTGCAGAGCAAAACAAGTAAAAAATATGGCCTCGTTCAGGTCAATCCATCCATGTCAATGTTGTCTGTAGTTGACATGTTCCGCAAATATCTACTTAATATCGGCGACAATTTCGTTCTGGAAGAACAATATTGCTGCCACGAAGTGGAAGTAACAGTGGCAGCTGGCATGTTGTTTATCTGTTTATAATAAATTATCACAGGTTTTGGCATTCCACCTGGATAGATATGTGTAATATTGTGAGTAGGTTATGTTGTTCCTAGTTGTTTTACAGAAGCAATGTTAACATTTTAGCATTCACTAATACTATATTTACTAATATACCTGTGTTGATTTTTGGTTTGGCAGGTGCGATCAATTGATGACACTGTTGAAGTCAATCATATTCCGTTTAAGTTACTACCCCCTCAACAGATGACAGCACTTTTCATTGGATGTGTAGGACGAGTTGTTCCTGAATCAGCTGATCCCAACTGACAAGAAGCAACTATACATCTACCTTGAAAACCTGAAACGTTGCGGGATGCCACACAGAACCACTCTCCATACCCATGCCCCGGGGAAATGTAGGTAATCTTATTTTTCTGTGGAATACATCAGATGCTACCGATAGTAATACGGCAACAAACCTGGCTCGCATTACTGCAAAAGTGATAGAAGGTGCTCCACGCTACCACACTCGTCAGATGAGGCGTGACTTCAGGGAATCATGCAGCCTCATGGCTGATGTTAAATCCATTTTCACTTGGTGATGTGGACATCATATGTGATATACGATACATCAGTCCTGGCCGCCCAACAAAGTATGAACAGTTCCAGCAGAAGGCAGAACAGTACATTGAAAACGTTGCTGGAATGTACAGCACAGCAGTTCACGTGAGACGACATGAATGCATCACCCACATAGCCACTGCTATGTCTGTACCGCATCTCCTTGAGAGTAAAGTAACCCAGCTTTCCTGACGTACCCGTTCACTTTAAAATTGGCTACGCCTTCAATTTTGGCCAAAGAATACAACAACATATGCAGCACTGCAGCACAGTTCGTTTAAAAGTGAAATATATGTTGCAACAGAGACAGCTACGCGAACACCATGAATATGCTCACAATGCCTCAGCAGCTTTCAGATACCTCAAGGAGGTGGCAGTCAGGTACCGTGAATACTGTGTGTTCCTCAATGTGGACGGCAAACATAAGGTAACGGTGGCCGAACCTGGTGCTCCATTAGCAGCTGTCGAGCGTAGACGACAGCTCCTGGTTAGCATGGGGCAAACATTTGACGTAGCTGACCACGAAATCTTAAAGATGCACTTACGCCAAGTGTCATATTTGACCGGGAAGTACCTGCGACAATTGAAGGATCCTTCTATGGGGGCAATTTACACGTGGCACTGAACGACTCCGTGTTCACGCCTTCATCCCCAGCTCGCCATAGCGATGAAATGTCTGGCATCATGAAGGACACTGAAAAGCCCATATTGAAGTTATATAGCGACTGGGGTCATACCACAGAGTCAACTATGTTTCCGTGCTGTTGTCTCTCTATGGAAGAAGCATGACCTGGATGCATCAGATGCAGTGCACACAAACACACACCCGACATAGCTAGATCATCAGGGCGATGAATTTGTTCACAAACTCATTCCTGTCGGCAGTCATTTCGACCCGCTTTTTGCGTTGCCTAGTTACTTCGCCGTACGTCACAGGTACCGTGCGTCACTCCCAGTAGTTGATGGCAGGCACAGTCAACATTTCCTCCATGATTGCATTGGCCTGCACCAAGGTGGTTTCCTTGACAAACTCGTTGAGCCATGCACTGTCGTTCAGCCGCCATACTGCCTTCAGGAGGAGACGAATGTTTTCACTGAGTTTACATACACCTGCGTTCATTGAGTTATGCTACACCAGTTTAAAGTATCTGGTCTTGCAAGGATGCCACTGAAGTACGAAAAGCTGACCTTCATAATTTCTCCAAGAGAAACTTGCGATGCGGAATGCGCAGATAATCTTGCAGCATACATCTGGTGCTTGTGCTTGGCGATAGTCACCGTATCATGCTTTCCGGGTATACACGTGGAGTTATCCGGCCGTTTGAGGAATTACGGAACTTGGTTCTCTAGTGTGGTGCCGGTGCACTCCGAGGTGCTTACCTATCGCTCTGATGTTGCGATTGTTATTGAATCTGTCTTTGGTGAGAAGGGAATTTGTCAACTTTGACTTGCTCTTAGGTGTGAATTCACGCAGCTGTGCGAGGATGTTCACGCCCAAACTGAGCTGCTTTTGAATGTTTTGGGTGCCTTCTGCGTTCTTCTGCCTATTATGCACAAAGGTTCGATATACATAGTAATGTCAAAGGTTAATTATAAAAGTTAGACAAAACATCACTGTTATGATCTTAAACGTCAAATATTGATTATCAAAGTGTCAGAGGCGCAAAGCGAGAAGCCTTAAAGTTGTGTAGAGTTACCCATGGATGGCGCCATGCATATTTTCACAACCGTTTCATATGTGACGATTTCATGTTCTGTACGTGACGCATGTATTTTGTCCATATGTCACACAACACTTTTTTATTAACGATAAACTAGTCGTCACGTTCGCAACTAATAGAACTAAAACAAATCCCTGCGGTAAACAACTTGGCACGATAATTGACATAGGTTCGAAAACATGTAATATAGATATATTAGATTATTTTATTAGGACTTTCGGCACCATGTCAGGGGCGGAGTTAATAAATGACAGCTACGCATTTGTGTGTGCAATTATATATAATTTTACTGTATCAGTTTCACATTGCCGCTTTTAGTAAGGCCAATTTAATTATAAAACAATTACAATGTATTTTTACCGCGAATTTCCCAACATTTATATGAAATTGGTGACGAATATAAGCATGAAACTCGAACGATAGTTTTCTTGAAAAGTTGGCGCACAGCGCAGTTATATTATTAGTGGCGCCACACAGGGTATGAACCATCAAACGATAACGGTGCCCCTTTCTACAAAGCTACCTGTATAAATAAATTAGTATGTAACATAAAACATAAAGCAAAGTTGTTATGCAATAATATTATGTCAGGCGTAAACAAGACGTACGAGACAAGGTTGGGCCACTAGAAAACAGTTACATGGTGCTACCCAGTGATTGAACATGTTATTAGAACAGGGATGACCTATAATAAGTGCAATTTCTGTGAATGGTCAGAAACTGTGAGTTAAAAGTATGGTTTCTTTATGTTTGTCTAAACGTTAGGTGATTGTGATTATAGTCTGCTGTTGTGTATGCTGTCAACGCACGTGACCGGACTTTATTTTCTGTGCTCTCTCAAACGGAATAATTGTGTACAGGGAAAAACATTATTTACCTTACTGCCAGCAATAACGAAAAGTTAATTAAAAAGTATAATTGTTGAAACGGGGCTAGTTGAGCCACCCAAGGAATTTTTTTCAAAATAAACTGGGACATTGGATAGCCACAAGGCAATATACTAGCAGTTACTTACATTGGTTGCGATTGGCCTATAAGTTTATAATTTAATTGATTAATTAAGTGTGCCGACTTATTAATTAAGCAAGTAGATTTCTCAGAGACGTGTTGCGCCCATTGTGTAGAAGTGTTGGCTGAGTTATTATGACATTTTAGTACAAGGCTTGCGTATATTGTACAAATAAAGCATTTACAATTTACCAAACTTACATTACACTATGGCTCAACTTACCCCACACCAAGTGTAAGTTGAACCATCTTCCCAACCCTATTTGAATCTGCTACACAAACTTACCTATGCATACTAGATATATTACCTTGGTATCAGTTGATATATTGATAATCATAGTTTAAAAGCAATCTCAACATAGGACTAAGATTGTTCCCTCATCATCATCATAATCATCATCATCATCATCATCATCGCGGAACCTGTAGTGTCGTTGGGGCACCACCTATGACCTTGAAATCAGCTGTCTCCACATCTTCCTGTCTTCTGCCAAACTTTGTGTCTCTGAGAAGTCCAGGCCTGTCCCCTCTTTGATGTTGTCGTCCCACCTCTTCCTCTGTGTTCTTCGTCTTCTTGCTCCCCGAACGGTGCCTTGCAGGTTGGTCTCTGTCATGCCGGATGTTCGTGATACGTGCCCATACCATTTCAGCTTCCCTCTCTATACCGTCTTTAGGAGATCTTCATAGGACCCGATGGCTTGTTTGATTCTGTTGTGCACCTCTTTATTGGATACATGGTCCTTGTGTGAAATGCAAAGGATTCAGTGAGTTTAACATCAGTTGTATGTAAATTACTCGAAACATTAATTAGAGACCACATGGTGGAATTCCTTGTAAAACATAAATTAATAAATACATCTCAACATGGGTTCCTAAAAGCAAGGTCATGTAACTAATATCTTATGTTTTTTTTTGAAGAAATTACAAAGTGGGTAGATGACGGGTCACCAGTGGATGTTGTCTACTTAGATTTTCAGAAAGCTTTCGATAAAGAGCCACATCAAAGATTGTTACTTAAACTAAAAGCCCATGGCATAGGTAATGATGTAATCAACTGGATAGAAAAGTGGCTTACACACAGAAAACAGAGAGTAATAGTAGATGGTGAGATTTCAAACTGGAAATCTGTTTTGAGTGGGGTACCACAGGGATCAGTATTAGGCCCTATACTGTTTTTAATATATATAAATGATTTGGAAGCTGACATATCTAGCATAGTACTAACATTTGCAGATGCCACAAAAGTATTCAGAAAGGTTACTAATTATACAGATAAACAAAGTTTACAGGATGATCTAGATAAATTAGTTAAATGGTCAGAAAAAGGGCAAATGCTATTCAATTATGGGAAGTGTAAATGTATAAACATAGGACATGGAAACATGAACGAAGAATATAAAATGTGGGATGCTGTTCTAGGTAGAACCCCACAAGGACTTATGAGTAACATTTAGTGCTGACATGAAAGTTTCAAAGCAATGTGGGATTGCTGCTTCGAAAGGAAATCAAATTATAGTGCTAATTAGGAGAACTATCATGTATAAGGAGAAACAGCTAATTGTACCCCTGTACAAAGCAATAGTTAGACCACATTTGGAATATTGTATTCATGCATGGAGGCCATATCGTAAAAAGGACATAGACAAACTAGAAAGAATACAAAGAAGAGCAACTAGAATGATTCCAGAAGTGAGAGACCTTAGTTACGAAAGTCGCTTATTACAATGTGGTTGAGACACTAGAGACTAGGAGACTAAGAGGAGACCAAATAGAAGTGTATAAAATAGTGAATGGTTTTGATGATGTTGACAGGAATATATTCTTCAAACTTAAAGAAGGCAGTAGAACCAGAGGACACAAAGCAGCATTAGTTAAGGAGCAGTGTAGGTTGTACATGAGAAAGTACTCTTTCTCACAGATGGTGATAAATTAATGGAACAAACTGCCAAATGATTGTGTTAATGCTAGTAGTGTGAATATGTTTAAAAATAGAATTGACAGATATTTGATTAGGGCGGGCTACACATAGATGAGAAAATTGTTGGACTCTCGATAAGCCAATGGCTTCCTTGTCCACTTGCCATCTGGAACTTGTTGTTTGGGATGGCAATCTTGTTAATTTTTTTTAAATCTTTCGATAGCACCTCATTTACATGGCTTGTACTCTTCTTTGTAGTTCGGCTGTAAGAATCCATATATCGCTTGAGTATAGAAATACTGACACGATAAATGATCGATCGATCTGATTGTGCATCGAATGTTGATGTTGTTATCTTTCCATATTGGTTTCAGTCTTGTCATCGCTGCTGTTGTCTGGGCAATCCTTGAAATGACCACAGGTTTGGCTCCCTCATCCGTGATAACTGAACCCAGGTACTTGAACTAACTTGGACTAATATTTGTCCATTCACTGTGATCTTCTTGTTGATGCCATTGGTGTTGTTGGTCATCAGCTTGGTTTTGTCAGCACTAATTTCCATTCCGTAGGATGCAGATGTATTGTCGAGGCGGCTCACTAGGTCAGCTAGCTCCTGTTCATCCCCTGCTAAACCATCGATATCATCTGCAAAGCGTATTTTTTTTTATTATCCTGCCTCCGATGCTGACCCTTCCTACGTGATCTTCAAGGGCGTCAGTCATGATCCTCTCAAAAAATATGTTAAATAGAGTGGGTGATAGTAGGCGGCTCTGGCGGACTCCGATGGTGGCGCGAAACCATTCCCCAAGGGTGCCATTCATAAGGACTGCGCTGGTGGCCTTGTCATATTGTCATACAGATGTGCTATGGCTCGAACAAGGTTGACACCAATGTTGTATTTCCCAATGATTGCCAATAAGGCTTAATGCCATACCCTGTCAAATGCCTTCTTGAAGTCAATAAAGACATAATAGAGATCTTCTTAGTGTTGCGGGTACTTTTCGCAGAGGATTCTAAGGTTCAAAATTTGCTCTGTAGTACTGTGTCCTGCTCGAAAGCCGGCCTGTTCTTCAGCGATGATGTTCTCTGCTTGTGGCTTTGAGTCTGTTAAGGATGAACTTCAACATGACTTTACTCGGGTGGCTGATGAGGCTGATTGTCCGGTAGTTTTGATACAACTGTAGGTCGCCTTTTTATGGAAGTGTGATGACCATTGATTGGGTCCATGGAGTAGGCCAATCTCCTGTCTGCCAGATCTTATTGCAGATTGCTGTGACGATGTTGGTCACAAATTCTCCACCAGCTTGTATTAATTCAGCTGGTATGTTGTCAACTCCAGCTGATTTCCCTTTCTTTGAGGTTTTAACTTGCAGCCTCCACTTCTTCACGAAGAATTATTGGGAAGTTATCCTCTTCGGTGTTCATAGGACAATCCAATACTGCTGCATTTCCTTTGGTTTGGCTGTTGTATAACTCGGTGCAGTATTTTTTTAAACTCTCTTTCTTCTGTGAGGCATTTTCCTGACTTGTCTTGGATGGTGTTTATTCTTCCTTTCTTCTCATTTGTCAGATATTTTACGACTTGGACTGCTCTTTTGCTATTGTTTTTGTTCTTCTATGTCGCTGCACTGTTCTTCTATCCATTTTTCTTTGGCTTTTTTCATGCCTGTTCTGATTTCTTTATTGAATTCCCTATATTTATCATTTCCTCCGGGGCTGTTCTTCCCTTCTTTCAGTACTCTTCTTTTGTCACACATTTCAAGTAGCTCGGTGGTGACCCAGGATTTCGTTTTATGACGGTGTTTGCCGAGGATCACACTGGCTGTATCAGTCATTGCATTGTTGAAATTGTTGGTCGATGTCCCTGCGTCGGTGTTGTCTTCCTCTAGGATGGTGAGAGGGCAAATGTCCCACCTATCATTGCTTAAAATGCTTCTTCAATTTTTGGATCTTTCAACTTCTCCAGGTCGAACTTCATCCTTACTTGCTTTCGTTTGACAATCTTTTTCAGACGGAGACGGAAGTTCGTCATCACCAAGTCATGATCACTTCCTATGTCTGCGCCTGGAAATCTCCGCGTCTTTTCAATATTAATGCCAGACCGGAATCGCTGTTTCAACAATATGTAATTGATCTGATTGTGATACTGGCCATTCAGAATGTGCCACGTACGTCTCCTGGAATATGTTTAAAACAAGGTTGACACATATATTAGGAGGGCAGGTTACACATAGATGGACTCTAGATAAGCCTATATCTTCCTTGTCCACTTGCCATCTGGGCGAGCCCACCAATGTTGTGGCTACGGTGCACTCTAAAGGCAAAGCCGGTGTAGCCTTTTTGTAATATTGGTTAAAGTTAGCCTACCGCTGGGCTATTATTGTGAGGAGTTGCTATGCATCGAAGTTATTCAGTCTATTGCGGGTTATCTTGCAGAGCATTTGCTTAGAATCCGGGCCCACCTAAATCTTGTTAAATTTACCTAGTAGGTGCGACATCTAGCGAATGGAAACGCAAACAGCTCCTAGCTGATTGATCGCTTCGGTTGCAGCAGGGAAATGTCTGTTCCGGTGCTGGTCTTTCACCATGTACGCGTCGTACAGTTAAATACGAAAACACGACGTTTCAGCCTCGTCCATATCGAAACCATTCTTGATTATCCGCCTGAGACAAGGTTGTGTTACTGCAAGCAGCACTTGTTTGGAATCCGGACCAACCTCGATGTCGCACGCAATATGTATAATAATCATGCACAATGCATACCGAACTATGAAACTTATTAAACATGGTGTGCCATGGTGTGCGTTAAAACACATTTAATCACCGTTTTCCATGCTCGGATTCGCATATTTATGTCGCTTTCAGTGTCGCCGTCTTGCGAATACAAGGGGCAAGATAACGCTCAATGCAGGCTCAATATGCGACTTCGAACTTCGTTAAACGTGTTTATGCACAGCATGTTTAATAATTTGCATGTTCTGTAGTTCAGTGTGGATTGCGCATGCATTGTGCATGGTTGCTGTATATAGTGCATGCTAATAACGGCTAAATTGAGGTGGGCCTGTATTCTAGACAAATGTCTTGCAAGCTATCACGCAATAGACTGAATACCGTCGGTGAACGGGTGTGTGTGCATTTGTGTGGCAGTGAGTGTGTGTAGGTGATTTTTTATTTAGGTAAATATGGCAAATTCAGGTACTACATATTAAACTAAAAGACCGCACCTAACATACCTAACAGTTTACCTCAATGGGCTACACTTCAAACTGCAAGACCGGCAACACAAAGATGCCAACTATGTTCTATCTAGTACGCTCGCATTAGCCCATAAACGCCTGCCATCTAGCGAATATGCGAAACACTATGTAAAAACTATGTAACAATGATATATATATATATATATATATATATATATGCATTTATTTTGACCAAAAACATATGTTCAATAATATCGAATACAAATCATGAAAGTAAAGTTGACAGAAAAAACAAAATAAGTAAGAATCGGTGTATAGCAACTTACGCTAACATCCTGCTGTTAGTTAATTTTTACCGAAAGCGTTTATTACAGCTATGTCAGATATTACCTTACGTATATAATTTATGCAAATGTATCACTTTGTCTCATATATATTCAACAATGTAAACGATAGTTTGATACACAAAAAAATATACGTCAATCTGTTCCAAGACCAAATTTTTCTCTCTCTCTCTCTCTCTCTCTCTCTCTCTCTCTCTCTCTCTCTCTCTCTCTCTCTCTCTCTCTCTCTCTCTCTCTCTCTCTCTCTCTCTCTCTCTCTCTCTCTCTCTCTCTCTCTCTCTCTCTCTCTCTCTCTCTCTCTCTCGCTCGCTTCAACAAGGGCGACATACATGTGCCAGCAGTTTTTCGTTGACTTTCGATCACACCTCCGCATAAACAAAGCCATTCTTGAAACAAAACAAAAAGACGGAGTGTCTGGCAGCCTTACATTTGTGACTATGTTTTGTATAGCTTGTCGGAGCCTGTTGCGGTTGCTATAGGAACACGCTACGTGATGGATCCGTCAATACGTTTCAACCTTTCAAAATGTTCCCACTGAATTTAGTTATGGATATGATGGTCTCTCTACGAAACATTTATAATCGACTCCATTTCCATTAATTAAATCACATACTTTAATTGCGACAAAAAGGCTAAAATCGAAATTTTCCCAGATAAACTGATGATTGGTGAAGTCTCCTAAAGACACATTGTTCAGTAATTATGTAAAGTTAAAACATATTTTGGAAATACAATAATATATATTTATTGGAATGTACCAACACGTCAAACGTAAACGATCAGTTAGACCTACGTCTGACACATTGAGAGGTGCACAGTTCAGCGACGCTTCAGCTGACACAACACACACACGTGATTGCATGTGTTTGCTAGTGCACACTAAAGCTTTTATTGTACATGATATATAGGCATGTTTTGAAGACATTTGTTATTTTTTAGCTGAAGTCGCCCCGCTGCTCGGTGTATAAACTGGGTTATGTAAGTTAAGTTTTTTATGCGCCGACGTCAGCACATACACCTGTCTCGTTGCTCCTGTTGAAATGGTGCAAGTGGAACACCCGACAGGCCTTCCCCCCAAAAAGGGGCCCACAAAATCAATCATAATCCATTTGATTAGCAGTAAACTAGCTTTCACATGTGACCTAGAACATGAATTATCACCAGAGGCGACCATTTAGCAGATGTTGATCAAGATAATATCAGGCATTCCTCAATGTGGTAGTGTTGGTTAACAAATATATTTGACTTTTATCATTAGTAACTGTAGCGGAGTTGTCTTTTTCCAAATTGAAACTGATCAAGGATGGTCATCGATCCACAATGAGCCAGAACAGGCTAGATCATATGAATGTGTTCAGTACGGAATGGGACATCATGCGTCATATTAATCTTGACAATATTTTGTAGGAATTCATTGCTGCCGAAACGCGCAAAAACTCTTTGATGTTTGAGAAAGTTCAACAGATGTACGATCATATCTGACTATTCACATGATCATATCTCCTTTAGATCCGTTAGTAACTAATTTAGTGGCATTGTATTTGGATGTCACTCTTTCTTTGCTAACGAGAACTTGCACCTTTTCTGTTCTACACTTGTATTATTTTAGGCATAGAGTTACCTCCATAGTCAATACAAAGTGTCTCGATATTCGCCTTTCATGCACTCGGTAAGGGCCCACTTAAAAAAAGTTTGTACCAGGCCCCGACATCGTTAGTCTGGTACTGAGACGTGAACCAGGAGACGACGCTGCAGCTGACACAACTCCACGTGATGGAATATTTATTTGGTAGTTAGCGTGCCATGCTGTGTCAAGCCGTATACCCCACTGACCGCTTCTGTATAGCTATTCTTGTACATGATATATAGGCATGTTTAGAAGAAATTTTTCAGTTATTTTTTAGCTGAAGTCGCCCCGCTGCTCGGTGTATAAACTGGGTTATGTAAGTTAAGTTTTTTTATGCGCCGACGTCAGCACATACACCTGTCTCGTTGCTCCTGTTCAAATGGTTTAATGGTGCAAGTGGGACACCCGACAGGCCCCCCCCAAAAAAAAGGGGCCCACAAAATCAATCATAATCCATTTGATTAGCAGTAAGCTTTCACATGTGACATAGAACATGAATTATCACCAGAGGCGACCATTTAGCAGATGTTGATCAAGATAATATCAGGGATTCCTCAATATGGTAGTGTTGGTTGACAAATATATTTGACTTTTATCATTAGTAACTGTAGCGGTGATGTCTTTTTCCAAATTGAAACTGATCAAGGATGGTCATCGATCCACAATGAGCCAGAACAGGCTAGATCATCTGAATGTGTTCAGTACGGAATGGGACATCATGCGTCAGATTAATCTTGACATTATTTTGTAGGAATTCATTGCTGCCGAAACGCGCAAAAAACTCATTGATGTTTGCACCTTTTCTGCATTTGTTGTATTATTTTAGGCATAGAGTTACCTCCATAGTCAATACAAAGTGTCTCGATATTCGCCTTTCATGCACTCGGTCAGGGACCACTTAAAAACGTTTGTACCAGGCCCCGACATCGTTAGTCTGGTACTGAGACGTGAACCACGAGACGACGCTGCAGCTGACACAACTCGTGATGGAATATTTATTTGGTAGTTAGCGTGCCATGCTGTGTCAAGCCGTTTACCCCACTGACCGCTTATAAATATTTATTTGGTAGTTAGCGTGCCATGCCGTGTCAAGCCGTTTACCCCACTGACCGCTTATAAATATTTATTAGGTAGTTAGCGTGCCATGCCGTGTCAAGCCGTTTACCCCACTGACCGCTTATAAATATTTATTTGGTAGTTAGCGTGCCGTGCCGTGTCAAGCCGTTTACCCCACTGACCGCTTATAAATATTTATTTGGTAGTTAGCGTGCCATGCCGTGTCAAGCCGTTTACCCCACTGACCGCTTATAAATATTTATTTGGTAGTTAGCGTGCCATGCCGTGTCAAGCCGTTTACCCCACTGACCGCTTATAAATATTTATTTGGTAGTTAGCGTGCCATGCCGTGTCAAGCCGTTTACCCCACTGACCGCTTATAAATATTTATTAGGTAGTTAGCGTGCCATGCCGTGTCAAGCCGTTTACCCCACTGACCGCTTATAAATATTTATTTGGTAGTTAGCGTGCCGTGCCGTGTCAAGCCGTTTACCCCACTGACCCCTTATAAATATTTATTTGGTAGTTAGCGTGCCATGCCGTGTCAAGCCGTTTACCCCACTGACCGCTTATAAATATTTATTTGGTAGTTAGCGTGCCATGCCGTGTCAAGCCGTTTACCCCACTGACCGCTTATAAATATTTATTTGGTAGTTAGCGTGCCGTGCCGTGTCAAGCCGTTTACCCCACTGACCGCTTATAAATATTTATTTGGTAGTTAGCGTGCCGTGCCGTGCCGTGCCGTGCCGTGCCGTGTCAAGCCGTTTACCCCACTGACCGCTGTATAAATTATCAGTTAAACGAGTGAAACGATATTGTTTTGACAATAATTGCCCTACCATTATCGCAACTGTCACTTTTAGTGTGCGAGGTCGTACGACGGAAAATTTAATAGTAGAATCAAACCTGGGATTGCGGGAACACATGTACTTATTAACGTTATTTGTTGTGGTGTTTGCCTCTTATGAGCATATATAGTTATATGCATCGCACGATACCTTTCATTGTGATATTTTTGAATGTCTGAAATGTTCAGGTTAAGCTGGAAACAGAAAAACCTACGGACAATTGCGCACCTGAACACAATTTGAGCAGGCGTTTACGTGACACAAGGTTCAGGGTCGCTGGTCATAAACCGTACTCCTACTACAAGTGGAATGACTGCAATATTTCGATTTATGACGAATGGTCGTGCAATAGATGGATATACGCATTAAATGTTATCCCAATGCGGGATAATTTTGCTGTTGATGTCTCCTCTGAAAGACACATGCAGGCGCAGCATGCAGGCGTAGCGGGGTGAACGAATTTGCAAAAGCTTCGAAACAGCAATTTGGTGCACGCGAACCCGGGTTCTCTCGATTGATAGTCCGGTGCTCTAGCCGCTGAATTACCGCGCCCTATTCGAACTACTAACTTATTATACACAAGAAATAAAATGTTTTCACCAATCTGATCCGAAACGCACGCACGTACGCTCGCACGCACTGCTGTGTATGTCCGCGTTTTTGTAATTGTAAAAGACATATGCTCTTATGTTCTGGTGTAGTTAATTCAACTAATGCCTGGATGGAAGGTGTGTTTCGTTGTTGTGTTTTTTCTGTCACTCGCTTTTTTCACTTGCCTTCAAAGGTTTTTCTCGTCGTCTTCCAAATGAATGTGAAGCCTGTGGGTTGTAGTCACCAATACGTGTTACATACATAAGTCAAGGGCGCAGTCAGTGAACAAAGACACAATTAGAAATGCAAATCTGAGGAACACCTCTCACCATGGAGCAATATATAATGTTCTGTTCAAATCTGAGGAACACCTCTCACCATGGAGCAACACATAATGTTCTGTTCAAATAACTGAGCTTAGAATGTTGGCCAATATCTGAGGAACACCTCTCACCATGGAGCAGCACATAATGTTCTGTTCATATAACTGAGCTTAGAATGTTGGCCAATATCTGAGGAACACCTTTCACCATGGAGCAGCACATAATGTTCTGTTCATATAACTGAGCTTAGAATGTTGGCCAATATAATATATACGTGTTTGAATATGTTTTACTTGTGAGGTTTTTTATGTAAAAACTAGAGTATTAACTATTAAATAAAATGTGAATTTTGAGCATATTATTTGTTTATAAAACAGTTAGTTGTACAGATAATCGTTCTATGATTTAGTTTATTTAGGTTTTATAAAATCGTCCTACTTCTTTTGGTTGCGACCGCGTGACGCGTGCGTTGCCAACTGAATTTATTTTTGTGATGGAGTAAATCAACTTGCCCTAAATTGCTTCGCCACAATAATGTGTCGTTGTTCCACTGTGGAGAACGTTTACCAGCCGCTTACGTACACTGCTCTGTTGGCTATCACAATAGCTGTATTTATGTCGATACACAGGTAAAACTGTTGATATAACGACGACAGGATTAATGCCTTTACGGCTAGCATGACGATGAATATTATGCCACCACTAACATGATATAATCTTCATCAGTTGAGAAACTGACATATTAATAAGGCAACCACTAAGGAAATAGTCCTCAACAAATCACCATTAGTGTTTGAATTACAAAAAGCGTCATTTGATTCAAATACAATTGTTTAGTTTAAGGTATCCATGTATACCGAGGGCATATAAATATAGTATGCTATAAAATCAATAGTTAGTCAAAACCATCAGGACTACAATAAATCACAAAAAGAGGACAAATGAAAAATCCAATGCTGCAGATTAATGGAATGAGTACTGTGCGATTGCATATTTCAGAAGTTGGTGCGCGAAGGACGGCAACAAGCATACAAATGGCGTTGCATGAAATATCAACGCCATGCGCCAATCTTAGTAACGCACGCAGAAATGGTCATGACCATGCAACATATCGGGGCCTGCAAATTCGACCAAGATGCACTCAAAGTAACGACTACACGTGGTGGAACCTTCGTGTGTGTGTGCGTGTGTGTGTGCGTGTGTATGTGCGTGTGCGTGTACAATTTACGAATGTGGTATATGCTTATGGTTTGGCGACGCTTGCCAAGTTTTACATTATAATTAATGTTGGCTTTGCATGTCGTATACTTGGTCGCTGCTTCACTGACATTATGCGTTTTGCAACATCTCCACATTCTTAAGCACACAAAAACACTGCGAAAAATGACTGTGCCTAATACGCCATCGACGTAAGGCGTATTTGTAGGTTTGGGTACCGCGTCTGTTTTCACGCGTGTAACCCTAAATTTATCGCAAACAGCACTGCTAGTGTGTGATTTTATACGTTTGATCCTAGTGCGTGCATACACATACTTATTTATTTGATATATTGTGTTGTTTTCAGAAGTACGTCTACATACCATTCCATGCACCATATGACGATGTTGATCAAGATAATGTCAGGGATGCCTATCTAAATGTGGAGATGTTGCTTCGTATATATTTGACTTTGATTATTAGTAACTGTAGCGGAGAGATATTTTTCCAAGTTGAAACAATGAGCCAGAACAGACAGGTTCATCTGACCTTGCTCCGTACGGAAAGTGACATGAAGCGTCATATTAATCTTTATCCCAGTTGATATTCCCAGCAACAGGACGACTTAAGTGTTTTAATACTTGGCAATTAATCTGCAGTTACAGTATATCAGCTTCATCTTTATATCATTGGCTTTTTCACTTGTAGTTCTGATGGTTTTGATTAACCATTGATTTTATAGCATATGATAATAATTATATGTCCTCGGTATACCTGACTAACTGTAAGCTAAACAATTGTACTTGATTAAAACGATTGTTGTAATTAAAACGGGATTTATGCTTTTAAGGAATACTTACTTAAAGGCCGATTTATTAATATGTCAGTTTCTCAAATTATGAAGATGATATCACGTTAGCGGTGACATAATCTTCGTCGCCATGCTCGCGGTTGCAAGCAAGTGGATTGGAGAAAAAACAATACATCCAAGTAAAGGCATGAATCCTGGCGTCGTCAAATCGACAGGTTTACCGATGTGGCGACATAAATACAATTATTGTGGTCGCCAACACAGCAATGCACATGAGCGGCTGGTAAACTATCTCCATAGTGGAGCAACGACTCCTTATTGTGGCGAAGCAATTTAGGGCAAGTTGATTTACTTCATAAAAAATAGGACGATTTTATAAAACCTAAATTACTTAAATCACAAAACCATTATTTGTACTGTTATTCAACTAATTGCTTTTAGAAACATAATATGCTCAATGTCCACATTTTACTGAATAGTTAATATTGTTGTTTCACATAAAAACTTATTAAAATACGTATAATTATATTATATTGGTCAACATTTTAAGTTCAGTCATTAAAACAGAACATTATGTGTTGCTCCATGGTGAAAGGTGTATTTTAAGTTCAGTCATTAAAACAGAACATTATGTGTTGCTCCACGGTGAAAGGTGTATTTCAGATTTCCATGTCTAATTGTGTCTTTGTTCACTGACTGGGTCCTTGGCTTATTCATATAACACTTATTGGTGACAACAATCCACATGTTCACAAATCACATTCATTCGGAAGACGACAGGACAACGTGAGAAGGCAAGTGGATAAAGGCAAGTGGATAAAGGCAAGTGGATAAAGGCAAGTGGATAAAGGCAAGTGCATAAAGGCAAGTGGATAAAGGCAAGTGGATAAAGGCAAGTGGATAAAGGCAAGTGGATAAAGGCAAGTGGATAAAGGCAAGTGGATAAAGGCAAGTGGATAAAGGCAAGTGGATAAAGGCAAGTGGATAAAGGCAAGTGGATAAAGGCAAGTGGATAAAGGCAAGTGGATAAAGGCAAGTGGATAAAGGCAAGTGCATAAAGGCAAGTGGATAAAGGCAAGGGGATAAAGGCAAGGGGATAAAGGCAAGTGCATAAAGGCAAGTGGATAAAGGCTAGTGGATAAAGGCAAGTGCATAAAGGCAAGTGGATAAAGGCAAGTGGATAAAGGCAAGTGCATAAAGGCAAGTGGATAAAGGCAAGTGGATAAAGGCGAGCGACATAAAAAGACAACAACAACGAAGCACAACTTCCATCCAGGCACTAGTTGAACTGACTACACCATAACATAAGCGCAGATGTCCTTTACAATTACAAAAACGTGGACACGCACCAGTGCATGCGTGCGTACGTGCTTGCGTGCATGAGTGTGTACGTGCGTGCGTGCGTGAGTGCGTGATAGATCACACTCATGAAAACATTGTATGTTTTTTCTGTGTCCAGTTTATCCTGAACATTTCACTATGAAAGGTATCGTACTATGCAATATCATTTCACCTGTATAATTGATACTTTCAACAGAAGAGTTGAGAAAGGTATACGGCTTGATACGACACACACAAAACTATCATTACTTAACCCTGTTTATACACCCAGAAACGGGGCAACTAAAGTTATTTCTTATTACAAACAATACTCGTCTCCAAAACATGTCAGTATACTTCAGATATGAAAAGTTGTATGGCACGCTAACAACTAAAGACATATTCCATCACATGGGGTTGTTGCGTCAGCTGCAGCGTCGTCTCGTGACTCACGTCTCAGTACCAGACTAACAATGTCGGGGCCTGGTACAAACTTTTTTGAGTGAGCCCTTACCGAGTGCATGAACGACGAATATCGAGACACGTTGTATTGAGTATGGAGGTAACTCTATGCCGATGTTGTCGATGATTTTATACATACTTATATAATAGAAAATACAGAGTACAATGAAATGCAAGAAATACTCCATGTCACGACATACCAGAAAATAATACAAGAAGTGTAAAACTGAAACGGTGCAAGTTCTCTTTAGCAAACAAAGAGTGACATCCGAATACAATGCCACTAAATTAGTTACTAACGGTTCTAGTGGAGATGTAATCGTGTGAATAGTCAGATATAATTGTACATCTGTTGCACTTTCTCAAACACTAAAGAATTTTTTTTGCGCGTTTTGGCGGCAACGAATTCGTACAAAATATTTTAATTAATGTTGACTTTGCATGTCGTATCACTGCATGTCGCTGACTGCTCCACTGACATTATGTGCTTTGCAAGGTCCCTCAATTTTAGGCAACAAAAACACTGCAAATAAAGACTGTAAAATATTCCATCTACGTAAGGCATTTTTGTAGGTTTGGGTGCCGCCTCTGTTTTCACACGTGTAGCCATAAATTTTACCCAAACGGCGCCTCAAGTGTGTCAGTTCATACATTAGTAAACGGTACGTTTGTTCCAAGTGCGTGTGTGCACATACTTATTTACTTGATATATTGTGTTGTTTTCAGAAGTGTGTCTACATACCATTCCATGCACTATACGACAATTTATTTTAGAGAAGTTTCACGTCCAGTAAAACGTTAGTTGGTATCGCTTGCACGCATTGGTTTTCAAAGTCAGTTTACGTAAGAATGTCTCACCTATTGCTTTAAGGGAGTGGCATTTGTGTGACTGTTCCAAATAACACATGATCCGCGTTTATTCCACACTTTTCTGAAAATTTGTCCTGATAGTGCTTGGCCACGCTGAACACACACGTGTACGCACGCATGTAAGTACGTATGTATGAATACATGCATGCATGCGTGCGTGCACCAGGCACCAGTAGAATTAACTATACCAGAATATCAGCGCAGATGTCATTTACAATTACAAAAACGCGCGCATACACAGCAGTACGTGCGAGCGTGCGTGCGTGCGTGCGTGCGTGCGTGCGTGCGTGCGTGCGTATTATATCGCATTGATGAAAACATTTTATTTTTTGAGTATACAAAAAAACAATTAGTAGTTCGAATGGGACGCGGTAGTTCGGCGGTTAGAGCACCGGACTATCCATCGAGAGAACCCTTGCTCGAGTGCACCAAGTTGCTGTTTCGAAGGTTGAGCAAATTTGTTCACCCCGCTTTGACAGCATGTGTCGTTCAGAAGATATATAAAAAGAATATATGGGTGTATGTATGTATGTATGTATGTATGTATGTATGTAGGTATGTATGTATGTATGTATGTATGTACGTATGTATGTATGTTTGTATGTATGTATGTATGTATGTATGTATGTATGTATGTATGTATGTATGTATGTATGTACATAAGTATGTAAGCATGTATGTACGTATGTATGTTTGTATGTATGTATATATGCATGAAGGTGCATGAATAAACGAACGTATGTATGTAAGTAAGTATTTATGTATGTTCATGTATGTATGTATAAGTATGTATATGTATGTATGGATATATATATATATATATATAATTGTATATATATTATATATATATATATATATATATATATATATATATATATATATATATATATATATATTTACATATATATATATATATATATATATATATATATATATATATATATATATATATATATATATATATATATATATATATATATATATATATATATTTATATATATATATATATATATATATATATATATATATATATATATATATATATATATATATATATATATATATATATATGTATTATTAATATTGCATATTTAGATGCATGCATATAATAATAATAGTAACACTTATATTGCATCTAAATCATCAGAACTTCAGAGATGCTCCAAAACGTAATCGCTAAGGCATGCTTACATTTACTTGAAATAAAAAATCCTAGAAAGTGATGTAAATGGCTGCGCGTTCATGAAGTTAATTAGTTTAAAATTGATCAGTTATTTTATAGTTGTATTTTTACTGTTATATAAATAACATAATTCGCATGCATAAAGACACCTGCATTCTCTACTGCTGTCACAGTTCTCATTGTAAGTAGTCATTTGAACATTCATAGGAATTTGTGCACTAGAACACACTTCGAGCCGCGTTTACACGGCGCACGCTTCGTATAGAATTTACATTGAATTAAACGTTACGCTGATATCACATCAATTACATTACATCACAATACCAAAACGTGACGGACTGGCAAGGACACGATCGTGTCGATTGCCACGAACACAACTAAGTGTGTTTATTAACACTAAACTGTAGCTTGACAGTGAATTGCTGCCATTGCATTGTATTAACATACAAATGTTCTTGCGGGATACCTAAATATAAGTATTTTATTAATACTATTCATTTGCCTGCAGTGAGTGTAGATATCACATCAGCATGCTCATGAAATATGGAGTGCCCAACGACCCAATATTGGGCGGTGTATGAAAGGTGTTATTGTTCTCCCTTTTGTGCGCACTTCCCATTAATCGAACAGTATTTACATTTGTATATTCCACATGTATAATGCTTTCATTCATGCCATGTTGTAACATACCAACACATACGTCGTTATTTATATTGTTAATTGTGTTAGCATGTGACGAATATCTCATCGCTATAGAGGGAGCTCCTAAATTGTCTTTCCTATTTTGAATGTAAATAAAGAATAAACAAGAACACATATATTCATGCAGTGTACACAATCTTTAGCCCAATTCAATCAGTTCCTTACTAACTTACTTAGGACTGGTGCATAAAAAAACTCTCCACTGCGTCCTGTTCTATGCTGTCGTTTATATCTCATTCCAGGTGTATCCCATCTTCCTCAGTTCTCCACGTCTCGCCGCCATGAGTTTATGTTATCAAAGTTTTATTTTCAGGTGTCTATCCAGTGTATAATTTTGAACTGTTTGTGAAATGTCCAGTTATCCCAAATGATGTCGGTGGACAATATAAGTCGATCATAGATCATTTATACATGTGACTGTCGTCGTGCGAGTTGGCACTGCGTTAAAAGTACATCCGTGGAGATCACCACGTAGCCACATTTGGATGTCCTACATAAGCACACTCTGTTTCAACTCCGAAATCGTTCTATTCGGACGTTTTACGAAGACCTTCGTGAAGCTGAACGAGGTAAGGTTATGTTCACTTTCAACGATTGGGGAGTTGTCATATTCTTCGCATTCTGTTAACATATGTATTGCTGGAAAACTGGTTCATTTTATTTTTCATATCGTTACAGATTTATTTTGGCGTGACAATGCGTGTCACTAACATGTTGTTATTCGTCTGCCTGGCATTGAGCTTAGTGGTGACCGTTGCGACTGATGCAGTAAGTGTTAACATAAGTAAACTGTTTCGAATATGTTTCGGAAAACGGAAATAATGCAAATGTGTCTTGTTAAAAAATATTACAGAAATAAGAATAATTACAACCAATAAAGCCAAAAATAATGGTTGATTGTGATTACGATACATTGATGCAGATAATGGTGTACACTTTCTTTACTTACATACACTAACTAAAATATTTTTTTAACAACTACTTCATGACAAAGCACAAGTTGCTTTTAATGTACCGAATGACGTATAATGTAATAACAATTTCAGCTAAACATTTTGTACACGTCCATTACGGTCACAGTATTTATTTGTATGCAATAATTTAAAACACTTCGTTGTCTAATACGACTTCAATGTTTATTATTTATAGGAAGATGACCACGGTGATTATGTGAACGAAGAAGTCGATGCGGCGTCAGGTGAGTTGTTGAGTTTGAAAACAATAATAATGAAAACAAATGGCTTTATCCAAATTTTAAACTACGGTATGTCGTCAAGACTTTGGTCTAGTTAACAGTGCTAATATGTTAACCGATGCTTCATCAAATGTATTTCGACATACACACACAAACACACACACACACACGTGTGGGTATGTGTGGGTGGGTGTGTATGTGTGTTCTATTATTTCAAAATAGTTACACATATTTTTCTCTTTACAGCTTACTTGGATCGCGTCAAGAGAGGTATCGTATACCCTTCACACATTTGTTATGTCTGCTTTATAATAATGTTCGGGTAATCGAATGTTTTACCAACAGTGATTCTGAATTAAGCATGCTTACATATATATCACTTACTTAGCATATTTAGTACCTTGCAGCGACTGGTCCGATATTGATAGTTTAACACTATATCGTGAATTTGTTTACGTAAAGAACAACATATTAAAAAAACGCATTTTTAGTGTTATATATGTTACCATTTCAAATTCCTGCAACTTATATAAGATGATCGCTATAACAGTGACAGTCGGAAGGCAAATATTTGTAACTAAATTCTAATATATATGTCTACTAGATAAAAAAAACATAAATATCGTAAAATATGTATGGGAATGTTCATTATTTATGAAATTAATGTGGACGTGATTATAATTACAGTTAAATAATTAATGTATTATACAGGCACTGACTGCCCCGTTAGTTGCCCCAAAGGAGAGTGCAACTGCTATGGCAACGACTGTAATTGCCAATGTCAAGCCAACGGCGAGCCAACGTGCAAAAAGGGTAAATATGACACATAGCTTACAAATCTATATGTTGATGCGTGCTATGGAACTGTGACGTGTGCGGTTATTGTATAAAACAAATATGTTTATATAAATCTAAACCGGGAACAAAGTAGTTTGAACATTATCAAATGAATCATAAACATAATATAACTATTATAATCGATTTTGTACAATGTTTTACCTAGACAAATGAAATATCTAACACAAGTGTATTGGCATTATATTTAAATGTGGAAACATTGTGATTGGGATGAGGCTAAATCAGAGACATCAACGTAACATTACTGAATCAGTATTATTGCAAATATACATCAGTTCATTTGAAATGGTTTGTCGAAAACGAGGACGGTAATTATTTTATTGATTTCAGAATACGTATCCAATTTACATATATCATTACTTTATAACGAATACCTCATGTCTCGTAATGCAAGTCAAATGCGATCGACTGCCTCAATATTTGTTATATCTTTAAATCCACTTACACCGTTGCCTTTCTTTACAGTTCCATTGGCTAAAAGAAGTGGTAAGTATATTGGAAAGTCTAGGTATATTTCTCTGCATTGGATGATATGGATGTTAGCTACCTTTTATTGGGATAACATTGATAATGACCAACAACATTTACATAAAACAATTGTGCTGTATGATTTACATGGAAATCATCAAATAGCACATTACATGGTTTGCATTAAACTAGTCGGATGCCTTTTCTTCTTTACACACAGCTGCAACATCAAGACAAACATCATCTTCAGTTTTAACGGTCGTAACAATGTCTCAGATCGGTAGTTGGTGTATACTTCCCGCAGCCTATCCGATTCTTTCTTCACAAGCAATTTCATAATTCCGAGAAAATGCTGGTGCAGGAGGTGACGACTGCGACGTTCAATGCAGCAAGGGGAAATGCAAATGTAAGGGGCCTTACTGCCAATGCTGGTGCTGGAATGGAAAACCAAAGTGCAAGGGTGAAATTTACGGCAAAGTTCACTACTGCAAGGCTAAGTGCAAGTACAGGAACTGCAGCCGGAAAGCGGCCTGTGTCCACTGTCGCTGTAACAGTGCGAAAATTGGAATATGCTGGATCTGCTAAAGCCACGAGAATCTCAGCGTCGCCGCTGTAGAGCGAGCCAATACGGCAGGGCTTTAATACATTTGCATATGTAGTAATTCCAGTAATAAAGCTGAATCTGGCAACGTTTGTTATTATTTGACTGCAGATTATTCAGTACGTGTCGTGTGTGTGTGTGCGTGCGTGCGTGCGTGCGTGCGTGCGTGCGTGCGTGCGTGTGGGGAGGGGGCGCGATGCATGCGTGCTTGCGTTTGTGTGGGAATGCCCGCGTTAGCTGTGCGTGGATGCGTGCATGCGTAAGTACACTGAAGTTCAAATTTTAAAGCGCTTACCCAACTCTACTGGATATCCGACATCCCATTTCGCACAACTTTCGATTATTTTCAACAATACTAAAATAGATCGGGGAACTACCTTCAGACAAGAAGAGACTTTCAGTACATTAAAAGGTAAACTGTCCCATATTATCGGTTTCTTCTTAATTCAACGGCCATCGTAGGATTCGAAACGGCCATGATTGTTTTATGGCTTGTGGTAGTCGTTTCACATGGAGCTGCTCTCTAGATATAAGCTTGTTAGCAAATGCATGTCAGCGTATTTCAATGCAAATTCAAATATTTCACTTGATACAAATACAAATGCCATTTTGCAGGAACGCATTCTAATGCAAACGCAAATGTTTTGGGTTCGCATTAAGATGCATATGCAAATGTTTTTGTTACACATTTGGTAATGCACTTGAATTAATTTCAAATGTTTTGGCTTTATGTTAACGTTTTGTTTGATTTGGAGAAAAAACAATGTAATGTATACAAACACATTATAAATCTGTTTAATAAATAGTACATTGTTCTAGCCACCAAGTCCCACTACATGAACATGTATGTAGAGTCATATACTGAGTCACACACTTCCAGGCCTGCAGAGCTAGTGCAAATGGGAGGGAGGAATAGACAATTGACAGTTTATTCTGAACTATGGCAGGGAATAAAAGTATAATCATTCAGGTAGGCCAGAATGGAAGGGAAACCCAAAACAATAGACTGTCCACTGGTGGGGTCACTGGGAGGATAACCGGGTGGATAAATACAGCTGCCACTAAGCACTCTCTCTGGTTGTAAATAGTTAGGGCTGGCATTGCTAATGATTACCCCCCCCCCGATGAGCTGCCACCCTAACCCACCCCAACAGTATCAATAACATCTTAGCCATTGACCAGTTGACCATTGACCTACACAACACTTCTTTGAAAGATCACATTGTGAAAGTTGGTTCGCAGGTAAGACAATGATTTCGTACATATAACTTTTTCCAATGGAATGTTGTGAACTTTTGAAAGTGAATCTAACAATACTATTTAATCAAAGAATTACGCATGGATTTGATTGCGCATTTGACAAATCAAATGTTTCTGGGTAGCATTCAAATGCTAACGCATTTACAATTTCAAGGACGCTTTTGAATGCGTATTCAAATGCTGAATATTCGAATGCGCATTCAAATGCGTTTGCATTTGTTAACAAGCCTGCTAAATTCAATGTTCGAGGTGTATCCCGAATAATTGGAATATTCCCCATGTTAATGACTGAGCAAAAAACAACCTATTTAAATACAAACTTCTGTAAACAGACATGAGTGCCTTTCTGTCTGTATCTGCTAGGGATTTAATGCCATTACTCCATGCAATTTATATATTACATACCTTGTTAACATACATACCATATATATAATACACTCCTTGTTGTTGAATATAGTTTATTTACTGATTGTGACATTTCATAACAGGCAGTTTATCTGAGGACCAGCAGAAATCTTTCATTGCTTTTAATAGGTCAATAACATGTTATACTTCTGGAATGCCCAGGTCAGTGGTGTTTTATACTTCTGGAATGCCCAGGTCAGTGGTGTTTTTGTTTAGGCTTTGCTCATCCTCTGTGAGAATAAATACTTTTTTATAGCCAGTGTACACTGATGTTTAGCTTAAGCTTCTTTATGGCCTCTTGTTCTTCTGCCTTCCTTGTGTTTGAAGAAATTAGTTAAAGGTGAGGGTAAAAGTACATTTTTATACAGCGCAGTACACATTTTGTGGGACTGTTCAAAGCGTTTTGCACTTCACAACCTGGCTGACCTGTTCATTTCAATACTATTTCAACTTCTCTGGGATGCATTCAGCCATGCCGCAATTACTGTGTTAAGTCTATTCTTTCCGATATATACCTCTTTCTGTAGCCAGGTACTCATTCATACAGCTGAGTGAACAAAGTGGTATGAACAAAATTGCCAAAGCTTCGAAATGACAGCAAGAAGATTTGAAACCCGGTTGAGAGCCCGACGTTCTAACTGTTACATGCTCCACAAGTTCCATCAAAGTATGTTCTCAATTAAAAAAATGTATTTATTTGGTCTTTGTGAATCAACTTAATTTTCTTAGTATTTTTCATCCTTACAATATTACATCCATACTTGCACAATATTCGAAACGAGATATAATATTGCCTTACGTAGGATAATAGTGGTTAATTAACAATATTTCCTTATATGTTCAGTACTGACCTACAAAAATATTATATATATATATATATATATATATATATATACAATAACTATAATGACATCTCCTATTTATTATATATTTCATATTTGCCTTTCAGATCACCATCATACATGTAATTGGATAATAGCTGTTTGCATCACCATGACAACCAAAATGTGGATTACTTGCAGTCAGAAGTGTTTGAATAGATGGAATACTGACTCCCAGAAGTGCACCTTATGCTACATTGTATTAACTGTCAATAACAACATTAAGCAACATTAACTGATGTGACAAAGAAATTCAACACAATGTCAGCACTTATACAGTGAACAGAACAAGGTCAGTAGTCATGACAACAATGCAGCAGGTGCCCCATACGACACGAGCGAGGGTTGGGAGCAGTTCTACCCCAGTAAAGGATGTTAATAATACTACATCAACTATGCCAATTCGTGTCACTACAACATCACCTGCAGTTACCACAACCACACCGACCATTGCTACCATGACCTCACCAAAACATACTTCAAAGGCACCAGTTGTGGTATCATCTAGAAGGACAACCACGAAAAACAACATTTTGAAGACGTCAGCTGCTGCGCCACCTATAAAAATTCCTAACAACAGTGCCCCCAGCAAGACGTCAACTGTAGAAATGGCGGTGGTGAATGAATTCGTCAGAGATATTCTCAATAATTATTATCATCGAAAAATCAATTTAACTGGATCAATGATAAAGACAAAATGCATTTTTATTTATAAGAACATTTCTTTCATCTGCAGATTTAAAGAGATTAATTTGAAAATAGAGGTTTTTGATGCACATTTAGTACTGAAAATTTTATAAATGTAGTATTTCAGTGGGTACCTTACTCTAATTGACATCTGTCAATGAAAATATGTAAGTATCAAACAATTATTTAAGAATACTGGCAATACAACATAGTTTGAGCATCATAGCCAACATTTATATTGATTCATGTATGTTATGGTATATTCTCCCCTTGCATATCACACATAGTGTTGACAATTTCTAAGATTTGGACATTTGTGATGTCAGATATTTAGGTTTAGCATAAGAAGGTTCATTCATTCGTTCATTCATTCATCTGTTCGTTCGTTCATTCATCCACCGGTCCATCCATCCACCAATTCATGCCTTCACTTGCATTCATGTGAACACTAATGGAATTGTTGTAATCGCTTCATTGACCCTTTGTTGCTTATAGAGGCAACATATATATTATATATATATATATTATGGTTCATGTTGGCAGTGGATCTGTATCGTAGAGTACTCTATGAGTTCAAAGCAGGTTACACATTTACTACCCCTATGTTGAGGTTTTAATTTTCATGAACTAGGAATCAGGTAAGACACACCACCTTTTATCATTAAGGTTCCAGCTTATATATATATATATATATATATATATATATATATATATATATATATATATATATAATATAATATATATATATATATATATATATATATATATATATATATATATATAATATATATATATATATATATATATATTATATATATATATATATATATATATATTCTTCTGAATACTGTCTCAAGAGACAATGTCTTCAACTAGTCGTAATTTGTGACATTGTTGTTCTTTCTCACATTGGACAATCTTAAGGTAAGTAAGGCACGAAACAGTGTAGAAAGTACTGCAGGTGGTTCGTTACATTGACCCGGACACATATCTCACAAAAACAACGACGCAACAAACTACGACTAGTTGAAGTTATTGCCACAAAGCACCTACTGTACTTGCTAACATTAGACGAATTTAAGGTTTGTGTAAGGCATGAAACAGTGGAGAAAGTGTTTTGGCAAAAATGCTTGCTGACCATAATGCATTGCATATTACTTGTCTATTACGGTGAGTGTGTGCCTTAGTATCGTGTCAGTTTGTTTCACGTGCGAACTGACATATATGCACTCGCATATATGTATTTATGTTTTACCCTTTGTTGCTTATAGAGGCAACACTTTTTATTAGTTGTCACCAGTTGCGTGAATACCTGTGTTGAATACTGTTTTTCGTGCATCCGACTATGTTCGTTGTGCCAGAATCTATTTTCACGTCATTTCTTTTGTGCGAAGCGTTGCTCTTCCATTAAATCATCTATGTCGGCAGAAAAGAACTGGTTGCGCCGTTATTGTTTGTTTTCGCGCAACTTCTGCAACAACACAACACGAATGAATTTGTGTTACAAATGGTGTGTATGGGACGGGAAGGAAATTATGCAGTAGGAGGGATAGTAGTGCTGATATGTGCGTTTGTGTGTGCATATACATTTACGTGTGTCTTATTTTATTATATGCTTGCACTATAGACGAGCACATCACATGTATACGTCGTTGACCTCACACGGTTTACTTTCCATTGAGAAAGAGCGATAACTATGCATTGGTTTAGTCTGTTTCGTGGTTCCAACCAACAGGGACCAGCAACTTATGCAATGTTGTTTGTCGTGAAATATCGAGAAAGAGCGATAACTATGCATTGGTTTAGTCTGTTTCGTGGTTCCAACCAACAGGGAACAGCAACCTATGCAATGTTGCTTGTCGTGAAATATCGAGAAAGACCGATAACTATGCATTGGTTTAGTCTGTTTCGTGGTTCCAACAAACAGAGACCAGCAACCTATGCAATGTTGCTTGTGAAATATCGAGAAAGAGAGATAACTATTCATTGGTTTAGTCTGTTTCGTGGTTCCAACCAACAGGGACCAGCAATCTATGCAATGTTGCTTGTCGTGAAATATCGAGAAAGAGCGATAACCATGCATTGGTTTAGTCTGTTTCGTGGTTCCAACAAACAGGGACCAGCAACCTATGCAATGTTGCTTGCCGTGAAATATCGAGAAAGAGCGATAACTATGCATTGGTTTAGTCTGTTTCGTGGTTCCAACAAACAGGGACCAGCAACCTATGCAATGTTGCTTGTCGTGAAATATCGAGAAAGAGCGATAACCATGCATTGGTTTAGTCTGTTTCGTGGTTCCAACAAACAGGGACCAGCAACCTATGCAATGTTGCTTGTCGTGAAATATCGAGAAAGAGCGCTAACCATGCATTGGTTTAGTCTGTTTCGTGGTTCCAACAAACAGTGACCAGCAACCTATGCAATGTTGCTTGTCGTGAAATATCGAGAAAGAGCGATAACTATGCATTGGTTTAGTCTGTTTCGTGGTTCCAACCAACAGGGACCAGCAACCTATGCAATGTTGCTTGTCGTGAAATATCGAGAAAGAGCGATAACCATGCATTGGTTTAGTCTGTTTCGTGGTTCCAACAAACAGGGACCAGCAACCTATGCAATGTTGCTTGTCGTGAAATATCGAGAAAGAGCGATAACCATGCATTGGTTTAGTCTGTTTCGTGGTTCCAACAAACAGGGACCAGCAACCTATGCAATGTTGCTTGTCGTGAAATATCGAGAAAGAGCGATAACCATGCATTGGTTTAGTCTGTTTCGTGGTTCCAACAAACAGGGACCAGCAAACTATGCAATGTTGCTTGTCGTGAAATATCGAGAAAGAGCGATAACTATGCATTGGTTTAGTCTGTTTCGTGGTTCCAACAAACAGGGACCAGCAACCTATGCAATGTTGCTTGTCGTGAAATATCGAGAAAGAGCGATAACCATGCATTGGTTTAGTCTGTTTCGTGGTTCCAACAAACAGGGACCAGCAACCTATGCAATGTTGCTTGTCGTGAAATATCGAGAAAGAGCGATAACTATGCATTGGTTTAGTCTGTTTCGTGGTTCCAACAAACAGGGACCAGCAACCTATGCAAAGTTGCTTGTCGTGAAATATCGAGAAAGAGCGATAACTATGCATTGGTTTAGTCTGTTTCGTGGTTCCAACAAACAGGGACCAGCAACCTATGCAATGTTGCTTGTCGTGAAATATGGAGAAAGAGCGATAACCATGCATTGGTTTAGTCTGTTTCGTGGTTCCAACAAACAGGGACCAGCAACCTATGCAATGTTGCTTGTCGTGAAATATCGAGAAAGAGCGATAACCATGCATTGGTTTAGTCTGTTTCGTGGTTCCAACAAACAGGGACCAGCAACCTATGCAATATTGCTTGTCGTGAAATATCGAGAAAGAGCGATAACTATGCATTGGTTTAGTCTGTTTCGTGGTTCCAACAAACAGGGACCAGCAACCTATGCAATGTTGCTTGTCGTGAAATATCGAGAAAGAGCGATAACTATGCATTGGTTTAGTCTGTTTCGTGGTTCCAACAAACAGGGACCAGCAACCTATGCAATGTTGCTTGTCGTGAAATATCGAGAAAGAGCGATAACCATGCATTGGTTTAGTCTGTTTCGTGGTTCCAACAAACAGGGACCAGCAACCTATGCAATGTTGCTTGTCGTGAAATATCGAGAAAGAGCGATAACTATGCATTGGTTTAGTCTGTTTCGTGGTTCCAACAAACAGGGACCAGCAACCTATGCAAAGTTGCTTGTCGTGAAATATCGAGAAAGAGCGATAATTATGCATTGGTTTAGTCTGTTTCGTGGTTCCAACAAACAGGGACCAGCAACCTATGCAATGTTGCTTGTCGTGAAATATCGAGAAAGAGCGATAACTATGCATTGGTTTAGTCTGTTTCGTGGTTCCAACAAACAGGGACCAGCAACCTATGCAATGTTGCTTGTCGTGAAATATCGAGAAAGAGCGATAACCATGCATTGGTTTAGTCTGTTTCGTGGTTCCAACAAACAGGGACCAGCAACCTATGCAATGTTGCTTGTCGTGAAATATCGAGAAAGAGCGATAACTATGCATTGGTTTAGTCTGTTTCGTGGTTCCAACAAACAGGGACCAGCAACCTATGCAATGTTGCTAGTCGTGAAATATCGAGAAAGAGCGATAAATATGCATTGGTTTAGTCTGTTTCGTGGTTCCAACAAACAGGGACCAGCAACCTATGCAATGTTGCTTGTCGTGAAATATCGAGAAAGAGCGATAACTATGCATTGGTTTAGTCTGTTTCGTGGTTCCAACTAACAGGGACCAGCAACCTATGCAATGTTGCTTGTCGTGAAATATCGAGAAAGAGCGATAACTATGCATTGGTTTAGTCTGTTTCGTGGTTCCAACAAACAGGGACCAGCAACCTAAGCAAAGTTGCTTGTCGTGAAATATCGAGAAAGAGCGATAACCATGCATTGGTTTAGTCTGTTTCGTGGTTCCAACAAACAGGGACCAGCAACCTATGCAATGTTGCTTGTCGTGAAATATCGAGAAAGAGCGATAACTATGCATTGGTTTAGTCTGTTTCGTGGTTCCAACAAACAGGGACCAGCAACCTATGCAATGTTGCTTGTCGTGAAATATCGAGAAAGAGCGATAACCATGCATTGGTTTAGTCTGTTTCGTGGTTCCAACAAACAGGGACCAGCAACCTATGCAATGTTGCTTGTCGTGAAATATCGAGAAAGAGCGATAACTATGCATTGGTTTAGTCTGTTTCGTGGTTCCAACAAACAGGGACCAGCAACCTATGCAATGTTGCTTGTCGTGAAATATCGAGAAAGAGCGATAACTATGCATTGGTTTAGTCTGTTTCGTGGTTCCAACAAACAGGGACCAGCAACCTATGCAATGTTGCTTGTCGTGAAATATCGAGAAAGAGCGATAACCATGCATTGGTTTAGTCTGTTTCGTGGTTCCAACAAACAGGGACCAGCAACCTATGCAATGTTGCTTGTCGTGAAATATCGAGAAAGAGCGATAACTATGCATTGGTTTAGTCTGTTTCGTGGTTCCAACAAACAGGGAACAGCAACCTATGCAAAGTTGCTTGTCGTGAAATATCGAGAAAGAGCGATAACTATGCATTGGTTTAGTCTGTTTCGTGGTTCCAACAAACAGGGACCAGCAACCTATGCAATGTTGCTTGTCGTGAAATATCGAGAAAGAGCGATAACCATGCATTGGTTTAGTCTGTTTCGTGGTTCCAACAAACAGGGACCAGCAACCTATGCAATGTTGCTTGTCGTGAAATATCGAGAAAGAGCGATAACTATGCATTGGTTTAGTCTGTTTCGTGGTTCCAACAAACAGGGACCAGCAACCTATTCAAAGTTGCTTGTCGTGAAATATCGAGAAAGAGCGATAACTATGCATTGGTTTAGTCTGTTTCGTGGTTCCAACAAACAGGGACCAGCAACCTATGCAATGTTGCTTGTCGTGAAATATCGAGAAAGAGCGATAACCATGCATTGGTTTAGTCTGTTTCGTGGTTCCAACAAACAGGGACCAGCAACCTATGCAATGTTGCTTTTCGTGAAATATCGAGAAAGAGCGATAACTATGCATTGGTTTAGTCTGTTTCGTGGTTCCAACACACAGGGACCAGCAACCTATGCAATGTTGCTTGTCGTGAAATATCGAGAAAGAGCGATAATTATGCATTGGTTTAGTCTGTTTCGTGGTTCCAACAAACAGGGACCAGCAACCTATGCAATGTTGCTTGTCGTGAAATATCGAGAAAGAGCGATAACCATGCATTGGTTTAGTCTGTTTCGTGGTTCCAACAAACAGGGACCAGCAACCTATGCAATGTTACTTGTAGTGAAATATCGAGAAAGAGCGATAACCATGCATTGGTTTAGTCTGTTTCGTGGTTCCAACAAACAGGGACCAGCAACCTATGCAATGTTGCTTGTCGTGAAATATCGAGAAAGAGCGATAACTATGCATTGGTTTAGTCTGTTTCGTGGTTCCAACAAACAGGGACCAGCAACCTATGCAAAGTTGCTTGTCGTGAAATATCGAGATAGAGCGATAACTATGCATTGGTTTAGTCTGTTTCGTGGTTCCAACAAACAGGGACCAGCAACCTATGCAATGTTGCTTGTCGTGAAATATCGAGAAAGAGCGATAACTATGCATTGGTTTAGTCTGTTTCGTGGTTCCAACAAACAGGGACCAGCAACCTATGCAATGTTGCTTGTCGTGAAATATCGAGAAAGAGCGATAACTATGCATTGGTTTAGTCTGTTTCGTGGTTCCAACAAACAGGGACCAGCAACCTATGCAATGTTGCTTGTCGTGAAATATCGAGAAAGAGCGATAACTATGCATTGGTTTAGTCTGTTTCGTGGTTCCAACAAACAGGGACCAGCAACCTATGCAATGTTGTTTGTTGTGAAATATCGAGAAAGAGCGATAACTATGCATTGGTTTAGTCTGTTTCGTGGTTCCAACCAACAGGGACCAGCAACCTATGCAATGTTGCTTGTCGTGAAATATCGAGAAAGAGCGATAACTATGCATTGGTTTAGTCTATTTCGTGGTTCCAACAAACAGGGACCAGCAACCTATGCAATGTTGCTTGTCGTGAAATATCGAGAAAGAGCGATAACTATGCATTGGTTTAGTCTGTTTCGTGGTTCCAACAAACAGGGACCAGCAACCTATGCAATGTTGCTTGTCGTGAAATATCGAGAAAGAGCGATAACCATGCATTGGTTTAGCCTGTTTCGTGGTTCCAACAAACAGGGACCAGCAACCTATGCAATGCTGCTTGTCGTGAAATATCTAGAAAGAGCGATAACTATGCATTGGTTTAGTCTGTTTCGTGGTTCCAACAAACAGGGACCAGTAACCTATGCAATGTTGCTTGTCGTGAAATATCGAGAAAGAGCGATAACCATGCATTGGTTTAGTCTGTTTCGTGGTTCCAACAAACAGGGACCAGCAACCTATGCAATGTTGCTTGTCGTGAAATATCGAGAAAGAGCGATAACTATGCATTGGTTTAGTCTGTTTCGTGGTTCCAACAAACAGGGACCAGCAACCTATGCAATGTTGCTTGTCGTGAAATATCGAGAAAGAGCGATAACCATGCATTGGTTTAGTCTGTTTCGTGGTTCCAACAAACAGTGACCAGCAACCTATGCAATGTTGTTCGTCGTGAAATATCGAGAAAGAGCGATAACCATGCATTGGTTTAGTCTGTTTCGTGGTTCCAACAAACAGGGACCAGCAACCTATGCAATGTTGCTTGTCGTGAAATATCGAGAAAGAGCTATAACCATGCATTGGTTTAGTCTGTTTCGTGGTTCCAACAAACAGTGACCAGCAACCTATGCAATGTTGCTTGTCGTGAAATATCGAGAAAGAGCGATAACTATGCATTGGTTTAGTCTGTTTCGCGGTTCCAACAAACAGGGACCAGCAACCTATGCAATGTTGCTTGTCGTGAAATATCGAGAAAGAGCGATAACTATGCATTGGTTTAGTCTGTTTCGTGGTTCCAACCAACAGGGACCAGCAACCTATGCAATGTTGTTTGTCGTGAAATATCGAGAAAGAGCGATAACCATGCATTGGTTTAGTCTGTTTCGTGGTTCCAACAAACAGGGACCAGCAACCTATGCAATGTTGCTTGTCGTGAAATATCTAGAAAGAGCGATAACTATGCATTGGTTTAGTCTGTTTCGTGGTTCCAACAAACAGAGACCAGCAACCTATGCAATGTTGCTTGTCGTGAAATATCGAGAAAGAGCGATAACCATGCATTGGTTTAGTCTGTTTCGTGGTTCCAACAAACAGGGACCAGCAACCTATGCAATGTTGCTTGTCGTGAAATATCGAGAAAGAGGGATAACTATGCATTGGTTTAATCTGTTTCGTGGTTCCAACAAACAGGGACCAGCTACCTATGCAATGTTGCTTGTCGTGAAATATCGAGAAAGAGCGATAACCATGCATTGGTTTAGTCTGTTTCGTGGTTCCAACAAACAGGGACCAGCAACCTATGCAATGTTGCTTGTCGTGAAATATCGAGAAAGAGCGATAACTATGCATTGGTTTAGCCTGTTTCGTGGTTCCAACAAACAGGGACCAGCAACCTATGCAATGTTGCTTGTCGTGAAATATCGAGAAAGAGCGATAACTATGCATTGGTTTAGTCTGTTTCGTGGTTCCAACAAACAGGGACCAGCAACCTATGCAATGTTGCTTGTCGTGAAATATCGAGAAAGAGCGATAACTATGCATTGGTTTAGTCTGTTTCGTGGTTCCAACAAACAGGGACCAGCAACCTATGCAATGTTGCTTGTCGTGAAATATCGAGAAAGAGCGATAACCATGCATTGGTTTAGTCTGTTTCGTGGTTCCAACAAACAGGGACCAGCAACCTATGCAATGTTGCTTGTCGTGAAATATCGAGAAAGAGCGATAACCATGCATTGGTTTAGTCTGTTTCGTGGTTCCAACAAACAGGGACCAGCAACCTATGCAATGTTGCTTGTCGTGAAATATCGAGAAAGAGCGATAACCATGCATTGGTTTAGTCTGTTTCGTGGTTCCAACAAACAGGGACCAGCAACCTATGCAATGTTGCTTGTCGTGAAATATCGAGAAAGAGCGATAACTATGCATTGGTTTAGTCTGTTTCGTGGTTCCAACAAACAGGGACCAGCAACCTATGCAATGTTGCTTGTCGTGAAATATCGAGAAAGAGCGATAACTATGCATTGGTTTAATCTGTTTCGTGGTTCCAACAAACAGGGACCAGCAACCTATGCAATGTTGCTTGTCGTGAAATATCGAGAAAGAGCGATAACCATGCATTGGTTTAGTCTGTTTCGTGGTTCCAACAAACAGGGACCAGCAACCTATGCAATGTTGCTTGTCGTGAAATATCTAGAAAGAGCGATAACTATGCATTGGTTTAGTCTGTTTCGTGGTTCCAACAAACAGGGACCAGTAACCTATGCAATGTTGCTTGTCGTGAAATATCGAGAAAGAGCGATAACCATGCATTGGTTTAGTCTGTTTCGTGGTTCCAACAAACAGGGACCAGCAACCTATGCAATGTTGCTTGTCGTGAAATATCGAGAAAGAGCGATAACTATGCATTGGTTTAGTCTGTTTCGTGGTTCCAACAAACAGGGACCAGCAACCTATGCAATGTTGCTTGTCGTGAAATATCGAGAAAGAGCGATAACTATGCATTGGTTTAATCTGTTTCGTGGTTCCAACAAACAGGTACCAGCTACCTATGCAATGTTGCTTGTCGTGAAATATCGAGAAAGAGCGATAACCATGCATTGGTTTAGTCTGTTTCGTGGTTCCAACAAACAGGGACCAGCAACCTATGCAATGTTGCTTGTCGTGAAATATCGAGAAAGAGCGATAACTACGCATTGGTTTAGTCTGTTTCGTGGTTCCAACAAACAGGGACCAGCAACCTATGCAATGTTGCTTGTCGTGAAATATCGAGAAAAAGCGATAACTATGCATTGGTTTAGTCTGTTTCGTGGTTCCAACAAACAGGGACCAGCAACCTATGCAATGTTGCTTGTCGTGAAATATCGAGAAAGAGCGATAACTATGCATTGGTTTAGTCTGTTTCGTGGTTCCAACAAACAGGGACCAGCAACCTATGCAATGTTACTTGTCGTGAAATATCGAGAAAGAGCGATAACTATGCATTGGTTTAGTCTGTTTCGTGGTTCCAACAAACAGGGACCAGCAACCTATGCAATGTTGCTTGTCGTGAAATATCGAGAAAGAGCGATAACCATGCATTGGTTTAGTCTGTTTCGTGGTTCCAACAAACAGTGACCAGCATCCTATGCAATGTTGTTCGTCGTGAAATATCGAGAAAGAGCGATAACCATGCATTGGTTTAGTCTGTTTCGTGGTTCCAACAAACAGGGACCAGCAACCTATGCAATGTTGCTTGTCGTGAAATATCGAGAAAGAGCTATAACCATGCATTGGTTTAGTCTGTTTCGTGGTTCCAACAAACAGTGACCAGCAACCTATGCAATGTTGCTTGTCGTGAAATATCGAGAAAGAGCGATAACTATGCATTGGTTTAGTCTGTTTCGCGGTTCCAACAAACAGGGACCAGCAACCTATGCAATGTTGCTTGTCGTGAAATATCGAGAAAGAGCGATAACTATGCATTGGTTTAGTCTGTTTCGTGGTTCCAACCAACAGGGACCAGCAACCTATGCAATGTTGTTTGTCGTGAAATATCGAGAAAGAGCGATAACCATGCATTGGTTTAGTCTGTTTCGTGGTTCCAACACACAGGGACCAGCAACCTATGCAATGTTGCTTGTCGTGAAATATCGAGAAAGAGCGATAACTATGCATTGGTTTAGTCTGTTTCGTGGTTCCAACAAACAGGGACCAGCAACCTATGCAATGTTGTTTGTCGTGAAATATCGAGAAAGAGCGATAACCATGCATTGGTTTAGTCTGTTTCGTGGTTCCAACAAACAGTGACCAGCAACCTATGCAATGTTGTTCGTCGTGAAATATCGAGAAAGAGCGATAACCATGCATTGGTTTAGTCTGTTTCGTGGTTCCAACAAACAGGGACCAGCAACCTATGCAATGTTGCTTGTCGTGAAATATCGAGATAGAGCGATAACTATGCATTGGTTTAGTCTGTTTCGTGGTTCCAACCAACAGGGACCAGCAACCTATGCAATGTTGTTCGTCGTGAAATATCGAGAAAGAGCGATAACTATGCATTGGTTTAGTCTGTTTCGTGGTTCCAACCAACAGGGACCAGCAACCTATGCAATGTTGCTTGTCGTGAAATAGTCTACTTTCTTCAGATGAATTGAAATTGTTTTCCCCAAGAACGCATTGCAAAGTTGTACTTTATCTTATCAATGTTGCCGGTAGAATGGGTCAAGTCTACGTTATTTAATTTAGTACATGGACAGGATGGCATTTTGTTTACGTTGCGTACAGGATACTCCGATAAACTGCTTAAGACATTTCAAGTGCAATGTTTGTAATTTTCTAAGAAAAAGTGCTGTAATTTGGAAAGTTTATTGTTGAATTGTAATCAAGTGATGACATGATAAGCGTGTAGTTTTGCATTTTAGCTTAAAACAGAATACAATGCCAAAATAGCTGTTGAGTTGTTGGCAATTCACAAACTGCCTAGTCAAATGAAGTATCGAATCAATGGCCTCCAGATTTAAGTCAAATCTCGATTCATTTCATTTTGAATTCCAGGTCAAGTCAAGCCAAAATGGGCGACTCGATTCCCCTTCGAGTAAACCCTAAGACTCGATTCAATAAGTCTGCAAAATAGTTTGTATGTTAACTTTGGCTGATGCCTTCAACTGCAGCTATCCAGCACACCCTGCCACACATTTAATTGTATTTATCCATCTACATTATTATTATGTGCTCTGCATTCAGCCCTGTGAACTCGGTGGAATTTCCGTCAAGGATTATGATGCAGCAACATATTTTATACTATGAAAATGTCGACATGTCAAAGTAGGTGCCTCATATGTTTTCCCCGCATGTATGTTCCGCATTCATCTACAGCATGTTCTCTATATGCACTAATCATCCTCATTTTCTAGTGCCTGTCCAGTAGCTTCCCTTGGGTCAGTCTTACATGTCTAAACATATTGCGCACACACATTTAGAGGTTTCATAAAAAGTGTGGCACTGGTCCAACAGGAAACTCGAATCGAATGTGTTGCTTAGTGAGGTAATCATTCATTTATATTTTCCGAAGAACGGAGGAGCTGTGGGAGGAAGTTGTTGTAAATGCGATTGACGAAGATAGCGGATGCTAGTGAAGGGCGGAATGAGAAGAAGTGAAGGGCAGAAGGAGACGAATAAAGTTAAGACTGAGATGGCAGGATATGAGACAGAGAACGAGGGATATAGTGAGTGAGTGGGAACGGGCGGCACACACGGTAATGTAGCTCGTTGATGCATTCACACGTTGTATGACATAGTAACAATATATCCCCTATTTCTTTTAAATATCCTAGTTATACAATACTGTATAAAACACTTTTATTGCGCTAAAAGCTTCGGGGGACCCAAGCTCGTCAGCGCACCAGACCAAAAGGGGATAGGCAGTTCCTACTCAATAAGCAATTCCAGTTGTAAACAGTTGGATTGGTACGCTGAGGAGCTGTGGAGGATAAGCGAGTTTAGCTTACGGCGAAATGTTGTTATATTTCCTATATACTTAACACTAACAACATAGTGCAATTTCCCGTCACTGTGTTGAATAGCACGAAATTGTGCAATGAAGTTTTTTTTATAGTTTTACCGGCGTGAACCGACGCATATGCACTCGAATATTCATATTTATGTTCTATCCTCTGTTGTCTACCGAGGCAAAACTGTTCAATCGTATATAACAGTTGCGTATGTACGTGTTTTGAATGCCTTTGTGTCACGCACCCGATTATTTTTTCGGAGCACCTTCTGCTTTTACGTTAAATGTTTTATGCGAAGGGGAGTTATTTTCTACTAAATTAAATAGGTCGGCAGGCCACTCTATTTGCCTAGTCTCCTGCGTCTTTCAAATATCCCCGTGCAGCTCAGATCATCTGTTTCACAAGTTCCTAAAACTAAGCTTTACCTGGGTAGCTGTGCCCAACATTTGTAGCAAACTTCACGTTACTTTAAAATCATCTGATACTATGGCTACCTTCTGCCAATAACTGAAGATAGATTTGTTCTAAATTGAATTCTACCGTAATTCCTTCATGATGTAGTTTATCATATAAAGCTTAAAGCTTACCGATTCTGGTTTGTTGCCCCTGTGAGCCCAGGTTCCGTAGGATTTAGGTTATATAGATGTTTATTATTTCAAAGACTTTGGCTAGGATTCATTGTAATATATGGGATATTTCGTGTCAAATCAACCAATTTTCAGGAAATTTCAAAAGTTTATGTCTCAGAATTCTTCCATGTATTCATCAAATGACAGCGTTATGTTTATTACTCAAAATAGGCAGTTTCACTGCGACAACGTTATATCCATACAACAGTAAAAACATCGATACTATTTTGCTTTGAGTTTGACAGCTCAAAAATAGGACATTGTAATCGAAGGCGTTGCCGAAGGTACAACCCGTTGTGGGCGATATTAGAAAGTTGCTACACATACATTAGAAGTATTCTAATATACGTGTAATTTATCAAACATAGAAACTGCAGTTCATAAATAATGTACCGGTACCTGAACGGTGGTTAGATCTCTCACAATTTGCAAACACTTGTAATTTTGTTTTGCTTAGGAAACAAAATGGTAGGCTTCCGGCTACGTCTACGGCTACTCTACGACAAGTTCAACATTCGAAAACTAATGATAATAATGATAGTATTTGGTACATATCCTGAACACCATAACGATCACAACAGTAAAATTTTTATTCATGAGCGAATAATAATCATTACATTGCCGTGTACATATTACATATTTGACTGAGGCATAGCTAAAAGCAAGCAATTAAAAACAGCGTAATTTAACAAACACAAACCTACCGAGTGGGCGTAGCTTAACATGTAGACAGCGCACATGGCAAGACCCTGCAAACGGCCATATGTTTTCTGTGTGCTGTTGTAGATTTCGCAGATAAAATAACATATGTCGTTTGTATATATCAATAGACAAATTCAGTTGTATGGTAGATGGTTGGGTTATAGAACGTCCCCGCTAAATAAAAATCCAACATACATAGCCGTTTGTGTTTTATTCAAACAAATACGCAATGTCGCCTGACGGTGATGATTATTGAAATGAATATATACACCCATTTGCAAAACTTTCATGATATTATAATTTGTATATTTCCATAAATTAAACGTATTAATACAACCTTAGGGCCACTTGCAGCCATAGGAAGCCTTCTCTTATTCCGGTCTTCACATTCTTTTTCGCTGATTTTCACCTTCTTAGCTGCAACTGCAAAATGAAATGCTGAAATTCCACGAACATAACACAGCAACAGTTTTTCCTTGAACTCTCAGAACATGCGTACCTGCAAACATAAAATGTTACGTGTTAGTTGAATTCGGTATTGCTTTCTTTGCACGAAAATACCAGACAGTAAAATCTGTTTTACTTCACTACACGAACAATGCCAACAGTTTAATGGCTTTCCTCGTGTGTTGCTGCTCTCGGGTTGCAGTGTAAGCATTGTCGTCACACCCCATATGTGTTGATATATTGTTATGCCTGTCTAAAAACTATGCGCAGCAGTCGGCTCTCTCTCTATGTGAAACGTTTTTAGCAGTGCGTTTTGTAATATACGATGTGACATCCTTACTTTTGAATTAAAAAAAAACCGTTTTGTTGTGTATGTTTTCTGATTCCTGGCACAAATGTGTGAATAGACGTGGTATTCTCTTGTAGGTCGCTAAAAACTATGCGCAGCAGTCGGCTCTCTCTCTCTCTTTCTCTCTCTCTCTGTCTCTCTGTCTCTCTCTCTGTCTCTCCCTCTCTCTCTCTCTCTGTGAAAATTTTTTTAGCAGTGCGTTTTGTAATATACGATATAACGTTCTTACTTTTGAATGAAAAGACCGTTTTGTTGTGTATGTCTTTGTGTCGGCGCTTATGTTCTGATGCCTGGCAGGAATGTGTCAATAGACCTGGTATTCTCCTGTAGTTCGCTCTTTTTACGGGCCGTTAAGAATCTTCCTCAACTTGATGTGTTTTGGACCGCTGCCATGATAAAAGGTGGTGCATGGTAAACATGGTAGAAACAACGGTAGACCTGACTCGTGTCAAGTAGAAATGGGTTTACAACTTTTGGACATGGTTAGTCCAAACGATCGAGTTTACAAAACGTAAACATAATCATATTAATTAATGAAACAAACATATGATGCAGCTTTCGATATGAGCCAATACCAGCTAAATATCCAAACGCGGTACAAATTAATAGTATCGGGCGGGCACACACACACACACACACACACACACACACACACACACACACACACACACACACACACACACACACACACACACACACACACACACACACACACACACACACACACACACACACACACACACACACACACACACACACACACACACACACACACACACACACACACACACACACACACACACACACACACACACACACACCCACACACACACCCACCCACACACACACCCACCCACACACACACACACACACACACACACACACACACACACACACACACACACACACACACACACACACACACACACACACACACACACACACACACACACAATAGAAATGCATGTAAACTAAACTAAAACGTTGTATTTACGAATTCAAATATATATGATGTATTCGAGGCGAATTACGTGACATGTGACATTTCTATATGCTTAGTTATAACCAGAACCGGGATGGGTATTTCCGTATTAGCGGCCCCAGAGTGCGCTGTGGTTACACCTTAGGTCGGGAAACGAAATAGTTCGTTGCGTTTCTATTCATTAGACGTCGCATATAATAGTGAATTTGGTCGAAAGGAGCCAAATTATCTGTGGATGGTGCACACCCCACAGTATGGCACCATTATCTTTACCTCGCTGGGACCAGCATTGCCTCGATTATCCAAACACCGGGAGATGGCGCCACCGTTTGTCAGCCACACATTGGATTCGGATCAATTCTAAACTTTGACTACACTGACACAGCTGTCACACTGACACATCTGTCACACATACACAACTGTCACACTAACACAGCTGTCACAATGTGACACAGCTGTCACACTGTGACACAGCTGTCCCACTGAAGAGTTAAATCATGCATAATTATGATGCCCGAGAATGGCCATCGCTGATGTGTTCTGAATTTGGCAACGCGATGGAGCGATGGAGCGATGCGCAATGAGATGGAGCGATGCGTGATGTGATGCGCGATGCGATGGAGCGATGCGCGATGCGATGCATGATGCGATGGAGCGAAGCGCTATGCGATGCAAGATGCTATGGAGCTATGCGTGATGCGATGCATGATGCGATGGAGCGAAGCGCTATGCGATGGAAGATGCTATGGACCGATGCGTGATGCGATGCAATATGCTGTGGAGCGATTCGTGATGCGATGCAAGATGCGACGGAGCTATGCGTGATGCGATGCAAGATGCTAAGGACCGATGCGTGATGCGATGCAATATGCTGTGGAGCGATGCGTGATGCGATGCAAGATGCGATGGAGCGATGCGTGATCCGATGCAAGATGCGATGGAGCGATGCGCGATGCTATGCAAGATGCGATGGACCTATGCGTGATGCGATGCAAGATGCGATGGAGCGATGCGCGATGCGTTGCAAGATGCTATGGAGCGATGCGCGATGCGATGGGCGATGGCGCGATGGAGCGATGAAGCGATGAACCGATGAAGCGATGGAGCGATGGATAGATGGCGCGATGGAGCGATGGGGCTATATTTTTATTTAGTGCAACAACTTGTCGTCTTGCATTGTAGACACATACCATTATGTGCGTGTCTGAGACATATAAATGTTGTTAATATGTAGATGTTTACGAAATAGTAGCAGAGTAGAGTGTTCTCGTCGTCCTCTTGCTAAACAAGATAGAATCTCGATAGGGTAACCCGGACATATGTGTCACACACCAAGTTATGATACTAATGTAAGCATATGTTAGCGACATAATACGTTAAAGTTGATTATTCATCTTGCGCCTGGCTTATTTCGTAATGTAATATGTTATATATATGCAGAGGAAGCCGATATGTTCGCATATAAGAATAACTTCAATTATTACCAGAAGCCGTATTTGCATTAACGAAGATTCACTTTTACTTTTCGAGCTGTTGTGTGACGTCATGGGGTGACGGTGTTATCCTCTTGCCAAGTTTGAGCAGCGTACTATAATATATCATGTTGAGCATTCATCACAATCATTGGTACACGACACCTCGATTTGTGTTGACAATATATTATGTATGTTTGGATTTAGCTATCGCAGTCTTTCATATATAATATAGTTAATTTAAATGATTGGTTGTTATGTACAGGTAGACCAACCTCGCTAATTCACACGTTGTAAAAGACATATATTATTTTCTTGTATTAATACACACATTTCTATTACAATTTTAAAGGTAATATTGTGTTCATATGCATCATTTTAATTTATTATATAGATATTTTATTATAACATTTTGATGTCTACCCATTTTTGTATTCATTCGTGTATTAAGGTAATGTTTAATGTTCAATTTGTCACTTTTAGTAAGGCAATTTCAGTATATATATTATTTGTTGATACCACAAATGTTACTGCATTTGCGCGGAATTGGTCACGAATGTAAGCATCAACCATGTATATTATGTAATATTTATAGAAGAGATTCAACGGTTCCGAATTCTTCTTGTCGTCAGAATGAACCTAACACAGTGGACAGCGTATTAGCTTTTTAGCACAAATGTAGACATGTAATGTAATGTAGACATCATACAAATTCCGTGTATACTCGCCACAACGCGAAAATAATATTGGTACAATACTGGTGGGTATGAACCATTCAAAGAAAAGGGCTCCTTTCGACAAAACTCCCTATCAGATGCGCCATCTAGCGAATATAAATGTAAGGAACTGCTTCGTTTCTACCATATGGCTACAGTAATCGATTCGCGTGAATCCCAGCGTGACGGAATAATAATTTTTACATATTTTACGACATCGAATTGACAATTTGATGACTTATTAACTTGATGTTGATAAACCAGTTGCATACTTATCGATAAGGATGGTCAGTTCCAAAAAAGTCAATATAACACGCGTGATGAACGAAGTTTTTAATCTTCAAACTATATTCTTCTGCTGACCACTCGTGGGAGCCGGATATATATTATGATAGGTGCATATATAAACTTGTATATATTCACAATTCCATGTAATATGTCTACAACTGCAAACCACACCAATCCGTGAGGAATCACACAATTAGCCTGACTGAATCACGAGTGCACATTTCCTCTGTTTTTTCCTCTTGAAATGCACTAATTTCCATACGTTTTTAGAATATATCGAAAACTTACAATAGAGTAAACTCTAACAGGCAATATATAAGTAGATCAGTCCAATGATAACAAATCCCCCAGATCCAGCTTCTACCGTTCCATTTATCGACATCATCGTCATAGTAATTCCCACGACATACCCCACAGATGATACTTGGATCAAATATACACGTCTTAATCAGACCAAGACCACCGAACTTCGAGGCATTAGGCAGAAATTCCCTCCTTGAATACAATGGATTTTTTGGAAACTCCCTCTAAAGATTTTCGAACAGGAGTACAATGTTGCAGTTATACTGGGAGATACATACCATGATGCATTTCGGAGGATAAGAGGCATCACACGGGAAATAGAATCGTTCAATTAGTAATCTATAACACGCTGTTTTGGATACACAGTTCGCTTGTGGCTAGCACGGCTTGGTGTACCTTGAGCCTGAGGTTGTTTCTTTGTGAATATTATATATAAAAAACGTGTTTAGTCATACAGAGACAGACAGAGTGGGAATGAAATTGAGATGTTGATGTGATTCCGTCACGGTTATGTAATTCCGTCACGAAACATGTGATTCCGTCACGGCTCGTGCCCGTGATTACGGTATATATATATATATATATATATATATATATATATATATATATATATATATATATATATATATATATATATATATATATATATATATATATATATATATATATATAAATTTTATTATTTATTTCAAGTCATTCGATTATATAATAGAAAACATACAATATGTGGAAATAAATCCACAGGGTAAGACTTTCTGCTGGACTCTCAATAAACCAATGGCTTCCTTGTCGAATTGCCAAATGGGCCATTGGCTTGGATGGCAAATCTTGTTAAATCGTGACGGAATCATTCAATTTGCACGGTGAAAACAGACCAACGTTCGGGTTCCACGTTTTGCAGATATTGTTTTTTGGGCATCAACTTAAATTATTCTTAACGTGTATTCGTTGATGAGCTGCTCTTATTCCTGTTTACATTGATATCAAATATGGCTAGTTAACGTTCACGTGGAAGGCGATTCTGACGGGTTACAGCTAATTCTAAAAAAAGCGCTACAAACTTAGCGAACGTTTCAGGGTGAGACTTACGCTCGGACGAAATCCAAAGAGTGAGCATAGAAATACAATACATTTAGCTGTTTTCGTTCATGTTTCTCCAGCCATTCATAAAACCAATTGAAATATTAATTTATTGCCGATGCACATATATAACATCTGGAACATAACATGTTAAATTAGTTGTAAACATTGCTGCTAGATTTTGTCACAGGCACCTTCTTGATGACAGTCAGGATGGTGCATGATCTGCGAATGCATTAATGTTCTATGGTTAATGCACTGATTGTATGCATAAATGGCATAACTACATTCCACGACAAAGTAGAAGTATAACACCCAATAACGCATAATTAATTACCTAATAAGTCCAACATCAAAGTAAACGGAACGAAGTTGTTTTCTGCTCAGTTCATGGCATATATCGAAGCGCAGAACACCTAGGCAACCTAACAGAACACCTAGGCAACCTAACAGAACCCCTAGGCAAACTAACAGAACCCCTAGGCAAACTAACAGAACACCTAGGCAAACTAACAGAACACCTAGGCAACCTAACAGAACCCCTAGGCAAACTAACAGAACACCTAGGCAAACTAACAGAACACCAAGGCAACAGAACAGAGCACCTAGGCAATCTAACATACGCAGATGTTATGGGGAATAGCATTTGGTGCGTTTGTTGTTGAAGCAGTAACATCTGCTGCCGCGTGCGTAGGACGCGCAGTTGTGATTCTTCGTTCGTACGTAACACGTGCTGTAGAATGTCTTCTTCTGGCTGTTACACTTGCATCCGTAGGACGTGCGTACGCACTTGCACGGGCCGCTGCACTAGCAGGAACACTTCCCGCAACTCACTGCTTTCACGGCTGCTGGAATAACACATATGATAACGTTGTTACTGCTACAGGGCTAGATCGAAGTTTATGTTGCATGCATTTGTGTACGTATCACAATCCCACGCACGTGCATGTATATGTACACGCAAACGCACACGTACACGCACGCTTTCTCACCCGCGTACATGCACGTACGCACACATTGACTTATTGATTAGATAACATATATTTTAATTAAAATTCATACAAAGGAGACAAAGAACAGCAATGTTTTTCTTTCCGGAATCACTTGAGTGAAAGAGTGTAATCTATACGATACCTCTTTTGACGAGAACTTGATCACCTGCAAAATAAAGCGCCGATGTAAGTGCTTTGACATTGTAAAACGCGTAAACTTACCTACACACAGGCACTCATGAACATTACGTATGTAGACAATTGTTGCAACAAGCTTGGAGCTCTTGACCAATTATATTATTTTTATTATGTCAGAGTTTCACTTCCCCATTCCCATTTTACCTCCCCGTTGATAAATGAGCTCCCATTCATCGTCATCTAGCTTTGGGTAACTGCGAAGATTTGCTCGCCAAGCTGGATGGTTCAAGTATTTTCGTTCCCATGTGTTCGTAATGACCTAGGCAACTTTGAGATGCTGCTTGGGGGCGTCTTTTTACCCCCACTGATATGTGGCCTCCTTTCAATTCAGTGAACAACGAGTACCTTCGGATATCTTTCAAGAACAACAGTAGTGTGTACAATATTTTTCTTTAGTGTTTACCTCAGTTAGATTGTTTCCTTGCAATCTCTCTAGCCACTATCTGCCCAATGCTTCACGTTGTCAATCCATCCCAATGCATTTATTCTACACTTTTTTAGAAGTCTTCCTTCTTCTCTGCTGGTTCTCCTCTAAAATTATATAAATCTAATAAGAGAAACGTACCGGAGACGTCGTGAATGCCAACATTTAGCGTCATCGCAGACGGATCATGGATTCGCTCCTGGAAACCGAAAGGCAGTTATTGTTTTCTGAGGTATGACACAATGCTAGTTTTGGCTGGACGGGGCTGACATTCTATAGCTGTGCGTTGGAACGGATTGTTCATGCTTTAAAAATAGAAACTTGTGTGGACCTTTGACGTATATTACGTAACTCGGACCAATAGTAATTCGAAATCACGTACACTTGTTCGCAGCACTATGCGTGTTTTCTACCATTGCTCCAAGTTACGTAATACACGTCAAACGTCCACATAAGTTCCGTCGTACGGTAGGAACGCTACATGAAACCGGCAGTGGTTCTTGATTGTTGGGCATGAAGTTGCATCCATCATTGCTCTACCAAAACTTGACTGGGTAGTACAAGGATCCTTAGCTCTTGCAGTGGCTGCATTTTATCTCGTGCATCTCCGGATAACTCGGCTAGTGTATTATGTAAGGAGTTTACGTTATATGAAAACAAACATCTGGATTCAAATTAGGCCGTGTTTTTCCTAAACGCGAATATTTGTGGTCAATAACACGACGTTTAAACAAATTAATCTTGATTTAGGTTTTGCTAGGCCTTTCATTACATCCACGTTCACGGCCTGGTCTGTTGTTTGGCAGTGCAAACGTAACTACACTTACCGTTTGAGCTGTAAATGTTGCAGCATAAACCGCGGCCAGAAAGACGAGGAAACCGGCATTTGCATGCATTGTTCGAAGTTTGTTCTGCAAAGTAGTGAGCAAAATTTATGATTATCATACTTACATTTTTTTAAGTTAGAGCGGTAGATATCATGAATAAGCTGTGGACGAGCATGCCAATGAAAGGCAACGCAGCATCTGTTCTATTATGTGATCATTAAATAACGGTAATACACACATGGACAGCAAATCGATTCGAATTAGCAGTTACACATTTATGTATAAGTAGATTCGAATTAACTGTGCCATAAACATGGATAACCTGAACAATTTTGTTTCGAATTAACAGCAACGTATACTCCCGCCTTTGTGTAGGCCTTTGTATATCCACTACGTGTCGCCACTGTGTTTGGCACATGCAACAATAATTTGTTTGCTTGACTTTACTTAACAGATCCTCAACGAACGCCTCCCCTGGTTATTTGAGGTTCTTTTAAACTACATGATTTGCATACGACGAATAAATACATACGCACGTACTTCACATGTCTACATGCCTACATGTCCGCAGACACAGAGTAACACAACTTTATGAAGACTTACATGTTAAATGTTATATATATATATATATATATATATATATATATATATATATATATATATATATATTGCAAATAAGCATGCAAATGGCGCTGTCTAAAATGTTTATGCCCGACTAGAACATGATTAATGGCATTTTTCATTTGGCATTCAGGGACAACACACAACAGAGAGGTAAACGCCGCAGCAGGACATGTGCTACAAGGTGTCATTGTATTATATTACTGCACGTCATGACATCGCTATGATAGACGCCATATATTGTCTCTGATCTTCTTAACATGTACGTTTTCATTCATGTTAATGTAGCGTGTGTGTGGGTGCATGGGTGTGTGTGTGTGTGTGTGTGTGTGTGTGTGTGTGTGTGTGTGTGTGTGTGTGTGTGTGTGTGTGTGTGTGTGTGTGTGTGTGTGTGTGTGTGTGTTTATGACATAGCAGTAACGTTCAAAATCAAAGGTATTCATCACACTTGTTTCAGTCTCATTTACAAAGATACAAATAGGGTCTACTGAAGTTGTTATTCTTCACCGTTCGTCACCAATACCAAAGCGATCGTTGGTGTTAAACCATCCACAGTGACAACAAAATATGCTTCTTGTGGCAATAATTGTCACACTCCAAACTGTTTACTAGTAAGACAAACAATAGTTCGAGTGTCTTAAAACATGTCGACGGTGGATCAACCAAGTTATTTCACACTATTATGAAGATATGCTAACCTTGAAATGCTTCACACGTTAGTGGGAAATATCCAAATCGTTAATCTAAAGCAAAACATTTAATTTAAAGCGATCCACAATTTTTTTTTAATTACATAATTCTGGATATAGGACAAATCTCTTATATTTCAAGCATTATAAGTATATGTTCATAAAGAAGCAACATGAGGAAATATACATAACATGTATCAATTGACACGAGACAGGATCGACATTCTCCTCACCAAAATCAACCATGCACATCGTAGCGCCCAGTATAACGCTACACTCACTATGTGTTGTTTCGGATGTCATTCCCGATCCAAAATGAAGTCAGCTGCTTGGATACTCCTCCTCCAATATGTTTTGTTCGTTGTATCCTGTGAAGTCATCCCTTCTTCATATTTCCCGCTCGGTCCCACCCTTCCCTTCGTCTTAACCCTATCTCCATTTTCCATCTCTCTTCATTGTTTCAATGTTTACTCTCTCTTCATTGTGTCACTGCTGACACGATACGCAAACAACTTATTGTGTTGAAAGTACGTTGTGTGTATTCCGTGAACTTCACAATGTGTGTTTCAACCACGCACGAAACTGTTGCATGTGCGTACGTTCTCTTGTATGCGAGCGTCAACTCTTGCATTGTTCAATAAATTGTGTTCCACGGAAGAAACAAAAAGGTAGTTCTCTTCGCACCTGACGATTCTCTTGCACTGAGTCGAAGTGCGTCACTATGTTCACTCAAGCACGCAGAAAACCGCAGACCCACCCACGCAGATACACGCACAGACACACCCACGCAGATACATGCACAGACGATGAGTACACTAATGGGCTATACGCGATACCAATGTATAATATGAAACAACTCGGCCAATCAAAGAACATTTATTCACTATTGATATTATTTTACGTAATTGAATATGCGACGTATATGTGATAAATAAACATGCTTGGCATTTTGACACATAGCGCTTATTTATGGCACTCAAGTTGATTACGGGTTTCATATTCACGTGTACTTTCGTCGTTTTATTTAGCGATTGCAGACACATCAATACAACAGTAAACACTTAATATGAAAGGAGTATTGCATGGTGCAGCTATTATATTTTTTAATAACTATTATTAGTAATGCATTAAAATAAAAATTTCCCAAACATACGTAAATATATAATTCGTATGACGCAATCAAGGGCCAATGGTAATATTGTTATGTAATCATCTGGTAACGCTCGAAACAGGAATTCACAGTGTCTATGGGGATTTGCAATGGACGCGCTTGTTCGTGTAGCATTGGCACGTAGAGCCACTGCCATATGTTTGACACCAGTGTTTCCGTGTGGCAGCCATACAGCCACTACTAATGTAGTTGTTCCAGCTGTAGCAGCGACAGCCGTGCGGGGTACACTGACAATTGCAGTAGTTGTTGAATCCCGAGCATGCACAGGCGCACCAGTCACCGCACCTCACAATCGGTCCTGTCGCTGAAACAAGACCACATTCATCTCAGGGAGAAAACGAAGCACTGGCTCATGCATGCTAGTGTTACAACCATATGTAAAAGTGTTGTACCGACTGACAAATTCAATTCCATTGAATACACGTACTTACTTAACCCCATCACCTACCTATACCAAACTACATGATTTGCATGCGACGAATAAATACATACGCACGTACTTCACATGTCTACATGCCTACATGCCCGCAGACACAGAATAACACAGCTTAATGAAGACTTACATGTTAAACGTTGCTTATGTGGGCGCATGTGTGTTTCAGTTTAGTCTATTCTTATCATATGCTCGAACCACTTTCGTTGGTTTACTTAGTACTCCAATATGCACATATTTTCCTTATTGTAATTTTATTATTCATGTTTAATACTGGCATACATACATACGGTGTACAAATATGTGTAACGTACATGACGTGGCACGCTTGACTTTAAACCGGGATATCGAAGGATCGCCGTCTCCATTCTACAAACAGGACAACACCTAAATATTATCATGGTTTATATCACAATCTTTACATTTACTCATTGTGATTGTCTCAGTGCAACAAGTATTCTGTGCAACAAGAACTTTTTTTTTTATTTAAGCATTATCACAATATCGTTATAATTATCTTCATGTGGCTCGATTGGAGAACTCGGTTGTTCTGTTGTTTTAAATGTGTGTTTGTAATACTCGTTAGTGTGAGGGTTGTATGTGTGGCTCTGTGGATGACGATAAGAAACGAAACGTCTCGCAGAAATCAGGAGAATATATCAACGAACTCTATAACTTTTACAATCGTTTTGACTGCCTCGACTTTTCGCAAGAAAATGAGCAGTTGCGTAACACGCTTGCAGCGGCTTCGGCGCAGGAAGAAGAAGTTCAAAGCCGCCGTACAAACGAAGAAGAAGTTCGTCGCGCATTTCGCAATGCCACTCCAACCAAGGCTGAAGGCCCTAGCGGGAATTCTAAAGACATGTGCAGATAAGCTTGTTTACATATTTTCTTTGATTTTCAATCAGTGTTTTGCTTCTGGCCACATACCAACAGGTATTATTCAGCCTCATATTCTTGCACGAAATCTTTTTGACACGAATGTCCTTTTATGTTTCATGGATATTTGGATACTTAACTAACATATGTCAGTATGTCAGTCTCGAAGGCATCCGGTCTCCTACCGTCTACACGAACACTGGCGCACCTCAAAGCACAGTTCTGGCACCTTTCCTGTATACACTCTACACTTCTGACTACAAAAGTACTGACAATGTCTATCCACTGATCAAATATGCAGACGACAGTGTCATTGTTGGCATGGTTAACAATGATGATGATTCTGGCTACCTTCGAGAAATCAATGACTTTGTATAGTGGTGTGATGACGTTTTTGTTGTTAAATATCACGAAGACAAAATGACTATGTATTGATTTGAGGCGAAATCAAACACCTCCTAAATCTGTTTTTATCAAGGGAGATGAGGTGGTGAGATATGATGCTTACATATACCTGGATATTATGATTGACTCAAAGCTGAAATGGCAGGAGAGCACTGCGAACATGATGAACAAAAAGTAAATTCTAGGATGTATTGTCTAAGGAAGCTCAAGAAAGTTGGTGTCATTGCGGATTTTCTTCTGATGTTTTATAATGCTGTAATTTCCAGTATAATCTATTTTGAGGCAGCCCTCAAAACATGATCAAGGGAGGGTAGTTAAAGCCATACATAGAGCCAGTGTTATAGTTGGTAGACAGAAACTTCCGGTCTTTGTATCGAGGGAAAGTGTTTCATAAAGCTAGTCAAATACTCTGACAATTAGTACAAAGAAAACTGTAACACTCCAACAACCTCCACCTGGACAAACTTCAACCAGTCCACACATTGAAATCTATGGCACCCCACTAAAGTCAGTCAATAACTTCACATACTTGGGCAGCACGATTGCATCTGACAACACCATCGACATGGAAATTAACAACCGTATACGTGCTGCCTCAGGAGCCTTTGGAGGACTTTGTAAGCGAGTATGGTAACAACATGGCATTGCAATCTCCACAAAGTGCAAGGTGTACAAGGCGGTTGTACTGCCAACACTACTGTACTCAGCTGAGACATATACTCTCTACCGTCGTCACATCAGAAAACTTTCCCAAGTGCATCTCCGGCATCTACGACAAATCCTTCGGATATCATGGAAAGACCACATTTCAAATATAGATGTGTTGAGACAGGCCAACATGTCAAGTATAGAAGCCATTCTGACTGCATCCCAACTCCGCTGGACTGGACATGTTACCCGAATGAGCAGCGATAGACTCCCAAAGGCGGTGTTCTATGGGGAATTATCCAGTGGGAAACGCCTTCGTGGAGGACAACGTTTGAGATACAAAGATGTGCTAAAAAGACATCTCAAAACAACACACATCCCTGTAAACACCTGGGAACCTATTGCGCATGACAGACAAAAGTGGAGGCGGGCCATACATCAGGAAAAGATCCATATAGAAGAAAAGTTAACTAAAAAATATCAACATGAGCACAATCGTCGGCATGGCCTTCTAGTTGCTTCTATACCTACCGTCTTCTGCAATGACTGGGGCAGAGGTTTTGTGGCAGAAATAGGCTTAAATTCTCACCGAAGAGCAAAGCACAAGGATACCCCCTTCATTGTTGTCATCATCGAAAACGATGGACAGCAAAGAAGAGAAAAGACTCCGACCTATCACATCCGTTCCATGTCGAATTTTATTCACATCTCAGTCACAGAAGCAGCATATTTTTACTCACTTCCTAACATCACGACAAACGGATACAATTTTTCTTTTTTACCCTCTGCCATTTCAATTCTTAACGCTAATTAGACAGAAATCCGTGATTAAATAACCTATCATTTATACTGTATATATGTGATGTGCCAACTCTAGACCCAATGTTCAATATTTTGTTTCTATCGTGTTGTAAATGACTATCGGCACTGTAATTTCCTGGTCGGACAAATAAAGTATTACTATGTTGTATTGTATTGTATTGTATTGTATTGGTTCACCACACAAATATACAGCTTTGCATGTTTGAGTCCTTGACTGTAAATACTGTTATTTTGTCTGATTGTGATCGATTGGTTGGCCAGCTTAACATGTACGTATGTAGACACTCACCCCATGGTCTGCTTGCACTGTCATAATCGCCAATGACAAAATGGTGAAAAACAAAACGATGTTCGTCATTTTGCTGGCAATGTGACTCTGTAAGGAGATGGTGAACTTAAACTGTATTCAATGGTGCAGAAGCTTTGTCAATAATCGCATATCGGAAGTTCATGAGACTTAGTCCACCGGCTGGGGATTAAGAAAGAGTTCGCGTTTCTGACGTTATCCGCGATTTTAACAGGATTTGATAGGCTTAGTTGCTTTTATATTGGTCAGGACATTTGGTGGCGACAATTATTTGTCTTTTGTCTCCGGCGCCCAAGTTTTTGTTTGAATGTACGATTCAAGCATTATTGTCATATCATCTTCGCAAATTACTACAAAGTGTACCTTTTGGATATTAGTTATGATTTTACGACACTACCAGACACGTTGTTAACAGTTGTATCATCATTGTCTTTGGTAAAATAAAATAAAATATAGCGTCAACGATTTATATAATTAAATATGGTTCCATCCATACTGCTGATGGGAAGAAACACATACACGTATTGTGTTAATATCCCAAGTGTTCCTACAAATTAATAGTTAGTGTTCCTACCTCGATCGACGACTCTTCACACTATTCCTCCTCACTCCTGTTCCTCTCGAATTGACTGCCTCCAATTGCCTGGTCTTTATATACGATTTTACCTAGCGTGTCAGCTTTGAAGCCGCCCACAAGCAACCTTTGAAAACCACACTCGTAAATATTTTCTTTTTTGCGTTCAATTGTGATTCACCGTATACATGTCGCGACATGTTTTTTAATTTCAGGACAGCATGCTGTTGAAAATCGTTCCCGTCAACACAGTATCGCCTTAACGTGTGCGAGACTACGTGTATGATGTGGTCAGCGATAACATTTCTGTCTAGGCATTGTTTTAATAAAAAAAAAAATATCAGTAGGAGAAACTAGCTACAGCAAGAGAAGCTGGAGCTCCCTCACTAGAATCGACTTCGGTATGTCTCAATATGCTTTAGCCATTTTGGTTTATTTTGCATTATTGTTATGTGTTACTGGTGAAAACATTGTGAAAACCGTTCCAATATATCGCAAGCTTTTTTCTGAAGAATGTTTTCTTTGTTTTATCATATTTACTGCTCTATGCGTCGGTACCTGAACTGTTTGTATCAAGTGGCTGGCGGGGCTGTTTATCAGAGTTGTGATTGTACCCATGTGGAAGGGGAAAGGAGATGTTCATGACATTGTTAGTACGAACTGTGAGGTAAAGTGAGGTAACAATGCAGAATAAGATAATAATAAGAATAGAACCAGCTGGGATTTGGGAACGTGACAGGAGCAAAAGATGGATTGTTTGCGATCAGAGAGATTGTCGAGAAAAAGGAAGTGATTCGGGAAGGATGTACCGTTTGATGTTGTGGAATTGGAGAAGGCTTGTCGCGCAGCACCACGGAGACTAACGTTGGGAATTACGAGGTGGGTGGAAGTGGGAGACGCAGATTTCAGAATAATGATGGAAACAATGCTATAATGTGCCCAACGGAAATGCTTCGAGAGTTTGGAGCAGGAACAGGCCTCAGATGGGGAGGTGTCATTCCAAAAATAGGCCCTAATCGTGAGGATTGGAAGCTTTGATGTTGAGCCAATTTAATTCACGAACACACCCTTATTAGTCGTACTGCTGAACGTTGCAAATACATCAAATTGTATGCTGGCCCTTTTAAGTTCGTCAGCTTTGAGAATAACATTCAACTGAAAATGGTATAAACAACTATGGAACGGCACGACATTTCGAGATCTCTTTACGGCATATTTCTGATACCATATGTTCTGTTGACACAAGTGCGCAAGTCGGTAAGTATTGTTGGTTTTTGCTGTTTTGAATAATGTTCTAGAAAAAATATTGTTGCTGTCGTAACAAATGTGACGCATTGATATCTGAAGATTAATGCAAGGTGTATGACGAACATCCGAACGATGACGTACAACCAGACATTTAAACGTTGCACATAACAAGCCATAAGTCAAACGCCGGCTGACATTATTGCATATTTGCATGCGTGACTGTGCTTATGCATGCTGGTAGACCACGTTCCGTTCGATTTATTTGAAAAAAGTAGTGCATTGAATTGAATGCGTAGTGACGCCTCGGCTCAGTGGTTTGTAGCCAGGAGGTCATGGGTTCAGGTACGGGCAATCGGTCAACCAAGTCGTGTCATTTAACTTTATTATCTGGCATGCAAAAGCTCGCTTAAAAACATGTCTTTCTGGCGAGACAGCATAAACATATTCATATGATTAGAAATGTTGTAAACTAATGCATGTAAAATTACAATAATAATATAATTCCAACCAAGATAAATGGACGAGCAGAAATAATATTAGTATTGTATTTTTTGCTGGTTTTGTAAACACCACGGTATCAGCTAGTTCTGATACCTCTTCATCCGAGTTATTCACAATGAATACTTATTACTGTGCCTCGTAGCATAATCTATATGTCTTTTGTCAGGTAGGAAATGATTCAGTTTGTATGAACTTACTTTCATCACAGGAATGGCTTGTGTGTCAGGGGTATTAGAGGTATTACACATGGTGGCGACTGCGTGCTCTACTGAAGACACAAAGATAACTCTAGACGGTGGGCGTATATTAACACTATCTGACCCATTTAAGCAATGTTGTGTGTTCCCCGATTCTTCATCAACACCATATCTTATTTGCCTAGTATTTGTGAAAAAATCGGGCCTATATTACTATGTTTCGTGTATGGCGCTTTTAAATTCAATATATCGGGCCAAACAAACAACCCACTGAGATGGAACGCGATATCTCTGGAAACGGAGCCATCCATGTTATGGTTATTTTCCTACAACCGACACAATTTTTAAAACAAACGAAGTCATGGACCAAAAATGTGACGAATTAAGTAATACGTTTCAACTACCTTGCATATAATTACCTGCTTTTAATACGATACATCAAGTACACAGCCATGGTCTATCAAGGTTAGTGTTTAGGGAAATCTCTCTGTTTGTTGTATATAGGCCTTTGTCCCCACGCTTAACGTTGATATTTTGACCAACAGCGGGTAGGACGGCCCCTTCCACTCCTTCAATACCGGTCTGTGCACACAATGGGTGCAAATAGTAAATCACGTCAACACGCACAAACTCGACAAAAAAGAGCTACACCTTTTTTACAGTCGTTTTACGGCTAGGTGAACTGGAATTACCCGCTGTCGTCACGCAACGCACGCGACTACGGATCGTGTGTGCATGACGGCATGCAGGCATGTTTTCGTACATAGCACTGCCAAACGTTTTCCATTTTGCATAACCCTGTCACTGTTCTCCTGCTCAGCATAATCTAATTAGGAATTTAATGCGCACTATAACTCCTGTCAGCGTGGTATAAAGTCAACCCACTCCATTATGTTCGGTTCTTCAATACTTCCGTTCTTAGCACATCTCTGAGGCAGGTGTTATTTTCCTCCAGGTGGCTACCGAAATGGCTTAGCTGTCGAAACCTGGGTTTGTCTCTCGAGATCAGTCCCAACAAAGGTAAATCGTTGTCAATAAGTAGTATTTGTTTAGTGCATAATTTGTTGTTGTTGTAAATGTGATAGTCGTTAGGTTAAAATACATATTATCTTTGTTTGTTTTGTGTAGCGGTTAACAAAGGATATGTCCCGTTAAGTGTTTGCATTAGCAACAACAGCAACAACATCACCAAAACAACAACAGGAGCAGTACTAACAAAAACATCAGCAATAAAAGTATTAAAAAACAAGCAACACCAGTAGCAGCAACAGCAGCAGCATCAGCAACAACAGCAGCAGCAGCAGCAACAACAGCAGCAACATCAGCAGCAACAACATCAGCAGCAGCAGCAGCAGCAGCAGCAGCAGCAGCAACAGCAGCAACAACAGCAGTTTAAAACACAAAACATACTTGTGATCTTCCGAAATAAATCTTCCAACTACATAGTTTCTGGTGAATTTTTTTTCACAGTGCCGATGCTTGCCGCGACGGAGCGAAGTACCCACTAAATCAGAGCTATTGAAACGGGCAGACATTCTAGGGGTGGTGCATGTAACGGTTCGTCTAACACCGCTAGGTCGTCTCGAGCTGGACAGATTTTGGGTCACAACCAAGCTCAATTTTCCGGTAGTCTCTTTTGACGTGTTTGAATGATCGATATTTTGTCTAATAATGTTGTTGCTTTCCTTAGGACATACAAACATAGTCTAGAATATCGTATCCGCGCGCATCTACTCAGAACGCCCGCGTCGATGTTTTTTCACTGAAAGCGATGGTGGCGCCACACGGCGAATCAGCGCTGAACCATGGGTGGTATATCTGGTTCAATCCCAATATAACAGACTCGTGTCTTGCACGACTTTTGTGGTCACGCAGTCGGTCGGTTTGCGTACGTGGTCTGTTTCGTTGCGTTTCAATGACATTCGGGTAAAATGTTAATTTCGGCTAAAATTCGCTGCAGAGCAAAACAAGTAAAAAATATGGCCTCGTTCAGGTCAATCCATCCATGTCAATGTTGTCTGTAGTTGACATGTTCCGCAAATATCTACTTAATATCGGCGACAATTTCGTTCTGGAAGAACAATATTGCTGCCACGAAGTGGGACTAACAGTGGCAGCTGGCATGTTGTGTATCTGTTTATAATAAATTATCACAGGTTTTGGCATTCCACCTGGATAGATATTTGTAATATTGTGAGTAGGTTATGTTGTTCCTAGTTGTTTTACAGAAGCAATGTTAACATTTTAGCATTCACTAATACTATATTTACTAATATACCTGTGTTGATTTTTGGTTTGGCAGGTGCGATCAATTGATGACACTGTTGAAGTCAATCATATTCCGTTTAAGTTACTACCCCCTCAACAGATGACAGCACTTTTCATTGGATGTGTACGACGAGTTGTTCCTGAATCAGCAGATTCCATCTGATAAGAAGCAACTATACATCTACCTTGAAAACCTGAAACGTTGCGGGATGCCACACAGAACCACTCTCCATACCCATGCCCCGGGGAAATGTAGGTAATCTTATTTTTCTTTGGAATACATCAGATGCTACCGATAGTAATACGGCAACAAACCTGGCTCGCATTACTGCAAAAGTGATAGAAGGTGCTCCACACTACGACACTCGTCAGATGAGGCGTGACTTCAGGGAATCATGCAGCCTCATGGCTGATGTTAAATCCATTTTCACTTGGTGATGTGGACATCATATGTGATATACGATACATCAGTCCTGGCCGCCCAACAAAGTATGAACAGTTTCAGCAGAAGGCAGAACAGTACATTGAAAACGTTGCTGGAATGTACAGCACAGCAGTTCACGTGAGACGACATGAATGCATCACCCACATAGCCACTGCTATGTCTGTACCGCATCTCCTTGAGAGTAAAGTAACCCAGCTTTCCTGACGTACCCGTTCACTTTCAAATTGGCTACGCCTTCAATTTTGGCCAAAGAATACAACAACATATGCAGCACTGCAGCACAGTTCGTCTAAAAGTGAAATATATGTTGCAACAGAGACAGCTACGCGAACACCATGAATATGCTCACAATGCCTCAGCAGCGTTCAGATACCTCAAGGAGGTGGCAGTCAGGTACCGTGAATACTGTGTGTTCCTCAATGCGGACGGCAAACATAAGGTAACGGTGGCCGAACCTGGTGCTCCATTAGCAGCTGTCGAACGTAGACGACAGCTCCTGGTTAGCATGGGGCAAACATTTGAAGTAGCTGACCACGAAATCTTAAAGATGCACTTACGCCAAGTGTCATATTTGACCGGGAAGTACCTGCGACAATTGAAGGATCCTTCTATGGGGGCAATTTACACGTGGCACTGAACGACTCCGTGTTCACGCCTTCATCCCCAGCTCGCCATAGCGATGAAATGTTTGGCATCATGAAGGACACTGAAAAGCCCATATTGAAGTTATATAGCGACTGGGGTCATACCACAGAGTCAACTATGTTTCCGTGCTGTTGTCTCTCTATGGAAGAAGCATGACCTGGATGCATCAGATGCAGTGCACACAAACACACACCCGACATAGCTAGATCATCAGGGCGATGAATTTGTTCACAAACTCATTCCTGTCGGCAGTCATCTCGACCCGCTTTTTGCGTTGCCTAGTTACTTCGCCGTACGTCACATGTACCGTGCACCACTCCCAGTAGTTGATGGCAGGCACAGTCATTTCCTCCATGATTGCATTGGCCTGCACCAAGGTGGTTTCCTTGACAAACTCGTTGAAGCATGCGTTTTCGTTCAGTCGCCATACTGCCTTCAGGAGGAGACGAATGTTTTCACTGAGTTTACATACACCTGCGTTCATTGAGTTATGCTACACCAGTTTAAAGTATCTGGACTTGCAAGGATGCCACTGAAGTACGAAAAGCTGACCTTCATCATTTCTCCAAGAGAAACTTGCGATGCGGAATGCGCAGATAATCTTGCAGCATACATCTGGTGGTTGTGCTTGGCGATAGTCACCGTGTCATGCTTTCCGGGTATACACGTGGAGTTATTTGCCGTTTGAGGAATTACGGAACTTGGTTCTCTAGTGTGGTGCCGGTGCACTCCGAGGTGCTTACCTATCGCTCTGATGTTGCGATTGTTATTGAATCTGTCTTTGGTGAGAAGGGAATTTGTCAACTTTGACTTGCTCTTAGGTGTGAATTCACGCAGCTGTGCGAGGATGTTCACGCCCAAACTGAGCTGCTTTTGAATGTTTTGGGTGCCTTCTGCCTATTATGCACAAAGGTTCGATATACATAGTAATGTCAAAGGTTAATTATAAAAGTTAGACAAAACATCACTGTTATGATCTTAAACGTCAAATATTGATTATCAAAGTGTTGATTCAAACCGCCGATTCGCCCTGTGGTGTCAGAGGCGCAAACCGAGAAGCCTTAAAGTTGTGTAGAGTTACCCATGGATGGCGCCATGCATATTTTCACAACCGTTCCATATGTGACGATTTCATGTTCTGTACGTGACGCATGTATTTTGTCCATATGTCACACAACACTTTTTTATTAACGATAAACTAGTCGTCACGTTCGCAACTAATAGAACTAAAACAAATCCCTGCGGTAATCAACTTGGCACGATAATTGACATAGGTTCGAAAACATGTAATATAGATATATTAGGTTATTTTATTAGGACTTTCGGCACCATGTCAGGGGCGGAGTTAATAAATGACAGCTACGCATTTGTGTGTGCAATTATATATAATTTTACTGTAGCAGTTTCACATTGCCGCTTTTAGTAAGGCCAATTTAATTATAAAACAATTACAATGTATTTTTACCGCGAATTTCCCAACATTTATATGAAATTGGTGACGAATATAAGCATGAAACTCGAACGATAGTTTCCTTGAAAAGTTGGCGCACAGCGCAGTTATATTATTAGTGGCGCCACACAGGGTATGAACCATCAAACGATAACGGTTCCCCTTTCTACAAAGCTACCTGTATAAATAAATTAGTATGTAACATAAAACATAAAGCAAAGTTGTTATGCAATAATATTATGTCAGGCGTAAACAAGACGTACGAGACAAGGTTGGGCCACTAGAAAACAGTTACATGGTGCTACCCAGTGATTGAACATGTTATTAGAACAGGGATGACCTATAATAAGTGCCATTTCTGTGAATGGTCAGAAACTGTGAGTTAAAAGTATGGTTTCATTATGTTTGTCTAAACTTTTGGTGATTGTGATTAAAGTCTGCTGGTGTGTATGTTATCAACTCACGTGACCGGACTTTATTTTCTGTGCTCTCTCAAATGGAATAATAGTGTACAGGGAAAAACATTATTTACCTTACTGCCAGCAATAACGAAAAGTTAATTAAAAAGTATAATTGTTGAAACGGGGCTAGTTGAGCCACCCAAGGAATTTTTTTCAAAATAAACTGGGACATTGGATAGCCACATGGCAATATACTAGCAGTTACTTACATTGGTTGCGATTGGCCTATAAGTTTATAATTTAATTGATTAATTATGCGTGCCGACTTATTAATTAAGCAAGTAGATTTCTCAGAGACGTGTTGCGCCCATTGTGTAGAAGTGTTGGCTGAGTTATTATGACATTTTAGTACAAGGCTTGCGTATATTGTACAAATAAAGCATTTACAATTTACCAAACTTACATTACACTATGGCTCAACTTACCCCACACCAAGTGTAAGTTGAACCATCTTCCCAACCCTATTTGAATCTGCTACACAAAATTACCTATGCATACTAGATATATTACCTTGGTATCAGTTGATATATTGATAATCATAGTTTAAAAGCAATCTCAACACAGGACTAAGATTGTTCCCTCATCATCATCATAATAATCATCATCATCATCATCATCGCGGAACCTGTAGTGTCGTTGGGGCACCACCTATGACCTTGAAATCAGCTGTCTCCACATCTTCCTGTCTTCTGCCAAACTTTGTGTCTGTGAGAAGTCCAGGCCTGTCCCCTCTTTGATGTTGTCGTCCCACCTCTTCCTCTGTGTTCTTCGTATTCTTGCTCCCCGAACGGTGCCTTGCAGGTTGGTCTCTGTCATGCCGGATGTTCGTGATACGTGCCCATACCATTTCAGCTTCCCTCTCTATACCGTCTTTAGGAGATCTTCATAGGACCCGATGGCTTGTTTGATTCTGTTGTGCACCTCTTTATTGGATACATGGTCCTTGTGTGAAATGCAAAGGATTCAGTGAGTTTAACATCAGTTGTATGTAAATTACTCGAAACATTAATTAGAGACCACATGGTGGAATTCCTTGTAAAACATAAATTAATAAATACATCTCAACATGGGTTCCTAAAAGCAAGGTCATGTAACTAATATCTTATGTTTTTTTTTGAAGAAATTACAAAGTGGGTAGATGACGGGTCACCAGTGGATGTTGTCTACTTAGATTTTCAGAAAGCTTTCGATAAAGAGCCACATCAAAGATTGTTACTTAAACTAAAAGCCCATGGCATAGGTAATGATGTAATCAACTGGATAGAAAAGTGGCTTACACACAGAAAACAGAGAGTAATAGTAGATGGTGAGATTTCAAACTGGAAATCTGTTTTGAGTGGGGTACCACAGGGATCAGTATTAGGCCCTATACTGTTTTTAATATATATAAATGATTTGGAAGCTGACATATCTAGCATAGTACTAAAATTTGCAGATGCCACAAAAGTATTCAGAAAGGTTACTAATTATACAGATAAACAAAGTTTACAGGATGATCTAGATAAATTAGTTAAATGGTCAGAAAAATGGCAAATGCTATCCAATTATGGGAAGTGTAAATGTATACACATAGGACATGGAAACATGAACGAAGAATATAAAATGTGGGATGCTGTTCTAGGTAGAACCCTACAAGGACTTATGAGTAACATTTAGTGCTGACATGAAAGTTTCAAAGCAATGTGGGATTGCTGCTTCGAAAGGAAATCAAATTATAGTGCTAATTAGGAGAAATATCATGTATAAGGAGAAACAGCTAATTGTACCCCTGTACAAAGCAATAGTTAGACCACATTTGGAATATTGTATTCAAGCATGGAGGCCATATCGTAAAAAGGACATAGACAAACTAGAAAGAATACAAAGAAGAGCAACTAGAATGATTCCAGAATTGAGAGACCTTAGTTACGAAAGTCGCTTATTACAATGTGGTTGAGACACTAGAGACCAGGAGACTAAGAGGAGACCAAATAGAAGTGTATAAAATAGTGAATGGTTTTGATGATGTTGACAGGAATATATTCTTCAAACTTAAAGAAGGCAGTAGAACCAGAGGACACAAAGCAGCATTAGTTAAGGAGCAGTGTAGGTTGGACATGAGAAAGTACTCTTTCTCACAGATGGTGATAAATTAATGGAACAAACTGCCAAATGATTGTGTTAATGCTAGTAGTGTGAATATGTTTAAAAATAGAATTGACAGATATTTGATTAGGGCGGGCTACACATAGATGAGAAAATTGTTGGACTCTCGATAAGCCAATGGCTTCCTTGTCCACTTGCCATCTGGAACTTGTTGTTTGGGATGGCAATCTTGTTAATTTTTTTTAAATCTTTCGATAGCACCTCATTTACATGGCTTGTACTCTTCTTTGTAGTTCGTCTGTAAGAATCCATATATCGCTTGAGTATAGAAATACTGACACGATAAATGATCGATCGATCTGATTGTGCATCGAATGTTGATGTTTTTATCTTTCCATATTGGTTTCAGTCTTGTCATCGCTGCTGTTGTCTGGGCAATCCTTGAAATGACCATAGGTTTGGCTCCCTCATCCGTGATAACTGAACCCAGATACTTGAACTTGGACTAATCTTTGTCCATTCACTGTGATCTTCTTGTTGATGCCATTGGTGTTGTTGGTCATCAGCTTGGTTTTGTCAGCACTAATTTCCATTCCGTAGGACGCAGATGTATTGTCGAGGCGTCTCACTAGGTCAGCTAGCTCCTGTTCATCCCCTGCTAAACCATCGATATCATCTGCAAAGCGTATTTTTTTATTATCCTGCCTCCGATGCTGACCCTTCCTACGTGATCTTCAAGGGCGTCAGTCATGATCCTCTCAAAAAATATGTTAAATAGAGTGAGTGATAGTAGGCGGCTCTGGCGGACTCCGATGGTGGCGCGAAACCATTCCCCAAGGGTGCCATTCATAAGGACTGCGCTGGCGGCCTTGTCATATTGTCATACAGATGTGCTATGGCTCGAACAAGGTTGACACCAATGTTGTATTTCCCAATGATTGCCAATAAGGCTTAATGCCATACCCTGTCAAATGCCTTCTTGAAGTCAATAAAGACATAATAGAGATCTTCTTAGTGTTGCGGGTACTTTTCGCAGAGGTTCAAAATTTGCTCTGTAGTACTGTGTCCTGCTCGAAACCCGGCCTGTTCTTCAGCGATGATGTTCTCTGCTTGTGGCTTTGAGTCTGTTAAGGATGAACTTCAACATGACTTTACTCGGGTGGCTGATGAGGCTGATTGTCCGGTAGTTTTAATACAACTGTAGGTTGCCTTTTTATGGAAGTGTGATGACCATTGATTGGGTCCATGGAGTAGGCCAATCTCCTGTCTGCCAGATCTTATTGCAGATTGCTGTGACGATGTTGGTCACAAATTCTCCACCAGCTTGTATTAATTCAGCTGGTATGTTGTCAACTCCAGCTGATTTCCCTTTCTTTGAGGTTTTAACTTGCAGCCTCCACTTCTTCACGAAGAATTGGGAAGTTATCCTCTTCGGTGTTCATAGGACAATCCAATACTGCTGCATTTCCTTTGGTTTGGCTGTTGTATAACTCGGTGCAGTGTTTTGTTAAACTCTCTTTCTTCTGTGAGGCATTTTCCTGACTTGTCTTGGATGGTGTTTATTCTTCCTTTCTTCTCATTTGTCAGATATTTTACGACTTGGACTGCTCTTTTGCTTTTGTTTTTGTTCTTCTATGTCGCTGCACTGTTCTTCTATCCATTTTTCTTTGGCTTTTTCATGCCTGTTCTGATTTCTTTATTGATTTCCCTATATTTATAATTTCCTCCGGGGCTGTTCTTCCCTTCTTTCAGTACTCTTCTTTTGTCACACATTTCAAGTAGCTCGGTGGTGACCCAGGATTTCGTTTTATGACGGTGTTTGCCGAAGATCACACTGGCTGTATCAGTCATTGCATTGTTGAAATTGTTGGTCGATGTCCCTGTGTCGGTGTTGTCTTCCTCTAGGATGGTGAGAGCGCAAATGTCCCACCTATCATTGCTTGAAATGCTTCTTCAATTTTTGGATCTTTCAACTTCTCCAGGTCGAACTTCATCCTTACTTGCTTTCGTTTGACAATCTTTTTCAGACGGAGACGGAAGTTCGTCATCACCAAGTCATGATCACTTCCTATGTCTGCGCCTGGAAATCTCCGCGTCTTTTCAATATTAATGCCAGACCGGAATCGCTGTTTCAACAATATGTAATTGATCTGATTGTGATACTGGCCATTCAGAATGTGCCACGTACGTCTCCTGGAATATGTTTAAAACAAGGTTGACACATATATTAGGAGGGCAGGTTACACATAGGTGGACTCTCGATAAGCCTATATCTTCCTTGTCCACTTGCCATCTGGGCGAGCCCACCAATGTTGTGGCTACGGTGCACTCTAAAGGCAAAGCCGGTGTAGCCTTTTTGTAATATTGGTTAAAGTTAGCCTACCGCTGGGCTATTATTGTGAGGAGTTGCTATGCATCGAAGTTATTCAGTCTATTGCGGGTTATCTTGCAGAGCATTTGCTTAGAATCCGGGCCCACCTAAATCTTGTTAAATTTACCTAGTAGGTGCGACATCTAGCGAATGGAAACGCAAACAGCTCCTAGCTGATTGATCGCTTCGGTTGCAGCAGGGAAATGTCTGTTCCGGTGCTGGTCTTTCACCATGTACGCGTCGTACAGTTAAATACGAAAACACGACGTTTCAGCCTCGTCCATATCGAAACCATTCTTGATTATCCGCCTGAGACAAGGTTGTGTTACTGCAAGCAGCACTTGTTTGGAATCCGGACCAACCTCGATGTCGCACGCAATATGTATAATAATCATGCACAATGCATACCGAACTATGAAACTTATTAAACATGGTGTGCCATGGTGTGCGTTAAAACACATTTAATCACCGTTTTCCATGCTCGGATTCGCATATTTATGTCGCTTTCAGTGTCGCCGTCTTGCGAATACAAGGGGCAAGATAACGCTCAATGCAGGCTCAATATGCGACTTCGAACTTCGTTAAACGTGTTTATGCACAGCATGTTTAATAATTTGCATGTTCTGTAGTTCAGTGTGGATTGCGCATGCATTGTGCATGGTTGCTGTATATAGTGCATGCTAATAACGGCTAAATTGAGGTGGGCCTGTATTCTAGACAAATGTCTTGCAAGCTATCACGCAATAGACTGAATACCGTCGGTGAACGGGTGTGTGTGCATTTGTGTGGCAGTGAGTGTGTGTAGGTGATTTTTTATTTAGGTAAATATGGCAAATTCAGGTACTACATATTAAACTAAAAGACCGCACCTAACATACCTAACAGTTTACCTCAATGGGCTACACTTCAAACTGCAAGACCGGCATCACAAAGATGCCAACTATGTTCTATCTAGTACGCTCGCATTAGCCCATAAACGCCTGCCATCTAGCGAATATGCGAAACACTATGTAAAAACTATGTAACAATGATATATATATATATATATATATATATATATATATATATATATATATATATATATATATATATATATATATATATATATATATATATATATATATATGCATTTATTTTGACCAAAAACATATGTTCAATAATATCGAATACAAATCATGAAAGTAAAGTTGACAGAAAAAACAAAATAAGTAAGAATCGGTGTATAGCAACTTACGCTAACATCCTGCTGTTAGTTAATTTTTACCGAAAGCGTTTATTACAGCTATGTCAGATATTACCTTACGTATATAATTTATGCAAATGTATCACTTTGTCTCATATATATTCAACAATGTAAACGATAGTTTGATACACAAAAAAATATACGTCAATCTGTTCCAAGACCAAATTTCTCTCTCTCTCTCTCTCTCTCTCTCTCTCTCTCTCTCTCTCTCTCTCTCTCTCTCTCTCTCTCTCTCTCTCTCTCTCTCTCTCTCTCTCTCTCTCTCTCTCTCTCTCTCTCTCTCTCTCTCTCTCTCTCTCTCTCTCGCTCGCTTCAACAAGGGCGACATACATGTGCCAGCAGTTTTTCGTTGACTTTCGATCACACCTCCGCATAAACAAAGCCATTCTTGAAACAAAACAAAAAGACGGAGTGTCTGGCAGCCTTACATTTGTGACTATGTTTTTTATAGCTTGTCGGAGCCTGTTGCGGTTGCTATAGGAACACGCTACGTGATGGATCCGTCAATACGTTTCAAACCTTTCAAAATGTTCCCACTGAATTTAGTTATGGATATGATGGTCTCTCTACGAAACATTTATAATCGACTCCATTTCCATTAATTAAATCACATACTTTAATTGCGACAAAAAGGTTAAAATCGAAATTTTCCCAGATAAACTGATGATTGGTGAAGTCTCCTAAAGACACATTGTTCAGTAATTATGTAAAGTTAAAACATATTTTGGAAATACAATAATATATATTTATTGGAATGTACCAACACGTCAAACGTAAACGATCAGTTAGACCTACGTCTGACACATTGAGAGGTGCACAGTTCAGCGACGCTTCAGCTGACACAACACACACACGTGATTGCATGTGTTTGCTAGTGCACACTAAAGCTTTTATTGTACATGATATATAGGCATGTTTTGAAGACATTTGTTAGTTATTTTTTAGCTGAAGTCGCCCCGCTGCTCGGTGTATAAACTGGGTTATGTAAGTTAAGTTTTTTATGCGCCGACGTCAGCACATACACCTGTCTCGTTGCTCCTGTTGAAATGGTGCAAGTGGAACACCCGACAGGCCTTCCCCCAAAAAAGGGGCCCACAAAATCAATCATAATCCATTTGATTAGCAGTAAACTAGCTTTCACATGTGACCTAGAACATGAATTATCACCAGAGGCGACCATTTAGCAGATGTTGATCAAGATAATATCAGGCATTCCTCAATGTGGTAGTGTTGGTTAACAAATATATTTGACTTTTATCATTAGTAACTGTAGCGGAGTTGTCTTTTTCCAAATTGAAACTGATCAAGGATGGTCATCGATCCACAATGAGCCAGAACAGGCTAGATCATATGAATGTGTTCAGTACGGAATGGGACATCATGCGTCATATTAATCTTGACAATATTTTGTAGGAATTCATTGCTGCCGAAACGCGCAAAAACTCTTTGATGTTTGAGAAAGTTCAACAGATGTACGATCATATCTGACTATTCACATGATCATATCTCCTTTAGATCCGTTAGTAACTAATTTAGTGGCATTGTATTTGGATGTCACTCTTTCTTTGCTAACGAGAACTTGCACCTTTTCTGTTCTACACTTGTATTATTTTAGGCATAGAGTTACCTCCATAGTCAATACAAAGTGTCTCGATATTCGCCTTTCATGCACTCGGTAAGGGCCCACTTAAAAAAAGTTTGTACCAGGCCCCGACATCGTTAGTCTGGTACTGAGACGTGAACCAGGAGACGACGCTGCAGCTGACACAACTCCACGTGATGGAATATTTATTTGGTAGTTAGCGTGCCATGCTGTGTCAAGCCGTATACCCCACTGACCGCTTCTGTATAGCTATTCTTGTACATGATATATAGGCATGTTTTGAAGAAATGTTTCAGTTATTTTTTAGCTGAAGTCGCCCCGCTGCTCGGTGTATAAACTGGGTTATGTAAGTTAAGTTTTTTTATGCGCCGACGTCAGCACATACACCTGTCTCGTTGCTCCTGTTCAAATGGTTTAATGGTGCAAGTGGGACACCCGGCAGGCCCCCCCCAAAAAAAAGGGGCCCACAAAATCAATCATAATCCATTTGATTAGCAGTAAGCTTTCACATGTGACATAGAACATGAATTATCACCAGAGGCGACCATTTAGCAGATGTTGATCAAGATAATATCAGGGATTCCTCAATATGGTAGTGTTGGTTGACAAATATATTTGACTTTTATCATTAGTAACTGTAGCGGTGATGTCTTTTTCCAAATTGAAACTGATCAAGGATGGTCATCGATCCACAATGAGCCAGAACAGGCTAGATCATCTGAATGTGTTCAGTACGGAATGGGACATCATGCGTCAGATTAATCTTGACATTATTTTGTAGGAATTCATTGCTGCCGAAACGCGCAAAAAACTCATTGATGTTTGCACCTTTTCTGCATTTGTTGTATTATTTTAGGCATAGAGTTACCTCCATAGTCAATACAAAGTGTCTCGATATTCGCCTTTCATGCACTCGGTCAGGGACCACTTAAAAACGTTTGTACCAGGCCCCGACATCGTTAGTCTGGTACTGAGACGTGAACCACGAGACGACGCTGCAGCTGACACAACTCGTGATGGAATATTTATTTGGTAGTTAGCGTGCCATGCTGTGTCAAGCCGTTTACCCCACTGACCGCTTATAAATATTTATTTGGTAGTTAGCGTGCCATGCCGTGTCAAGCCGTTTACCCCACTGACCGCTTATAAATATTTATTAGGTAGTTAGCGTGCCATGCCGTGTCAAGCCGTTTACCCCACTGACCGCTTATAAATATTTATTTGGTAGTTAGCGTGCCGTGCCGTGTCAAGCCGTTTACCCCACTGACCGCTTATAAATATTTATTTGGTAGTTAGCGTGCCATGCCGTGTCAAGCCGTTTACCCCACTGACCGCTTATAAATATTTATTTGGTAGTTAGCGTGCCATGCCGTGTCAAGCCGTTTACCCCACTGACCGCTTATAAATATTTATTTGGTAGTTAGCGTGCCATGCCGTGTCAAGCCGTTTACCCCACTGACCGCTTATAAATATTTATTAGGTAGTTAGCGTGCCATGCCGTGTCAAGCCGTTTACCCCACTGACCGCTTATAAATATTTATTTGGTAGTTAGCGTGCCGTGCCGTGTCAAGCCGTTTACCCCAATGACCCCTTATAAATATTTATTTGGTAGTTAGCGTGCCATGCCGTGTCAAGCCGTTTACCCCACTGACCGCTTATAAATATTTATTTGGTAGTTAGCGTGCCATGCCGTGTCAAGCCGTTTACCCCACTGACCGCTTATAAATATTTATTTGGTAGTTAGCGTGCCGTGCCGTGTCAAGCCGTTTACCCCACTGACCGCTTATAAATATTTATTTGGTAGTTAGCGTGCCGTGCCGTGCCGTGCCGTGCCGTGCCGTGTCAAGCCGTTTACCCCACTGACCGCTGTATAAATTATCAGTTAAACGAGTGAAACGATATTGTTTTGACAACAATTGCCCTACCATTATCGCAACTGTCACTTTTAGTGTGCGAGGTCGTACGACGGAAAATTTAATAGTAGAATCAAACCTGGGATTGCGGGAACACATGTACTTATTAACGTTATTTGTTGTGGTGTTTGCCTCTTATGAGCATATATAGTTATATGCATCGCACGATACCTTTCATTGTGATATTTTTGAATGTCTGAAATGTTCAGGTTAAGCTGGAAACAGAAAAACATACGGACAATTGCGCACCTGAACACAATTTGAGCAGGCGTTTACGTGGCACAAGGTTCAGGGTCGCTGGTCATAAACCGTACTCCTACTACAAGTGGAATGACTGCAATATTTCGATTTATGACGAATGGTCGTGCAATAGATGGATATACGCATTAAATGTTATCCCAATGCGGGATAATTTTGCTGTTGATGTCTCCTCTGAAAGACACATGCAGGCGCAGCATGCAGGCGTAGCGGGGTGAACGAATTTGCAAAAGCTTCGAAACAGCAATTTGGTGCACGCGAACCCGGGTTCTCTTGATTGATAGTCCGGTGCTCTAGCCGCTGAATTACCGCGCCCTATTCGAACTACTAACTTATTATACACAAGAAATAAAATGTTTTCACCAATCTGATCCGAAACGCACGCACGTACGCTCGCACGCACTGCTGTGTATGTCCGCGTTTTTGTAATTGTAAAAGACATATGCTCTTATGTTCTGGTGTAGTTAATTCAACTAATGCCTGGATGGAAGGTGTGTTTCGTTGTTGTGTTTTTTCTGTCACTCGCTTTTTTCACTTGCCTTCAAAGGTTTTTCTCGTCGTCTTCCAAATGAATGTGAAGCCTGTGGGTTGTAGTCACCAATACGTGTTACATACATAAGTCAAGGGCGCAGTCAGTGAACAAAGACACAATTAGAAATGCAAATCTGAGGAACACCTCTCACCATGGAGCAATATATAATGTTCTGTTCAAATCTGAGGAACACCTCTCACCATGGAGCAACACATAATGTTCTGTTCAAATAACTGAGCTTAGAATGTTGGCCAATATCTGAGGAACACCTCTCACCATGGAGCAGCACATAATGTTCTGTTCATATAACTGAGCTTAGAATGTTGGCCAATATCTGAGGAACACCTTTCACCATGGAGCAGCACATAATGTTCTGTTCATATAACTGAGCTTAGAATGTTGGCCAATATAATATATACGTGTTTGAATATGTTTTACTTGTGAGGTTTTTTATGTAAAAACTAGAGTATTAACTATTAAATAAAATGTGAATTTTGAGCATATTATTTGTTTATAAAACAGTTAGTTGTACAGATAATCGTTCTATGATTTAGTTTATTTAGGTTTTATAAAATCGTCCTACTTCTTTTGGTTGCGACCGCGTGACGCGTGCGTTGCCAACTGAATTTATTTTTGTGATGGAGTAAATCAACTTGCCCTAAATTGCTTCGCCACAATAATGTGTCGTTGTTCCACTGTGGAGAACGTTTACCAGCCGCTTACGTACACTGCTCTGTTGGCTATCACAATAGCTGTATTTATGTCGATACACAGGTAAAACTGTTGATATAACGACGACAGGATTAATGCCTTTACGGCTAGCATGACGATGAATATTATGCCACCACTAACATGATATAATCTTCATCAGTTGAGAAACTGACATATTAATAAGGCAACCACTAAGGAAATAGTCCTCAACAAATCACCATTAGTGTTTGAATTACAAAAAGCGTCATTTGATTCAAATACAATTGTTTAGTTTAAGGTATCCATGTATACCGAGGGCATATAAATATAGTATGCTATAAAATCAATAGTTAGTCAAAACCATCAGGACTACAATAAATCACAAAAAGAGGACAAATGAAAAATCCAATGCTGCAGATTAATGGAATGAGTACTGTGCGATTGCATATTTCAGAAGTTGGTGCGCGAAGGACGGCAACAAGCATACAAATGGCGTTGCATGAAATATCAACGCCATGCGCCAATCTTAGTAACGCACGCAGAAATGGTCATGACCATGCAACATATCGGGGCCTGCAAATTCGACCAAGATGCACTCAAAGTAACGACTACACGTGGTGGAACCTTCGTGTGTGTGTGCGTGTGTGTGTGCGTGTGTGTGTGCGTGTGCGTGTACAATTTACGAATGTGGTATATGCTTATGGTTTGGCGACGCTTGCCAAGTTTTACATTATAATTAATGTTGGCTTTGCATGTCGTATACTTGGTCGCTGCTTCACTGACATTATGCGTTTTGCAACATCTCCACATTCTTAAGCACACAAAAACACTGCGAAAAATGACTGTGCCTAATACGCCATCGACGTAAGGCGTATTTGTAGGTTTGGGTACCGCGTCTGTTTTCACGCGTGTAACCCTAAATTTATCGCAAACAGCACTGCTAGTGTGTGATTTTATACGTTTGATCCTAGTGCGTGCATACACATACTTATTTATTTGATATATTGTGTTGTTTTCAGAAGTACGTCTACATACCATTCCATGCACCATATGACGATGTTGATCAAGATAATGTCAGGGATGCCTATCTAAATGTGGAGATGTTGCTTCGTATATATTTGACTTTGATTATTAGTAACTGTAGCGGAGAGGTATTTTTCCAAGTTGAAACAATGAGCCAGAACAGACAGGTTCATCTGACCTTGCTCCGTACGGAAAGTGACATGAAGCGTCATATTAATCTTTATCCCAGTTGATATTCCCAGCAACAGGACGACTTAAGTGTTTTAATACTTGGCAATTAATCTGCAGTTACAGTATATCAGCTTCATCTTTATATCATTGGCTTTTTCACTTGTAGTTCTGATGGTTTTGATTAACCATTGATTTTATAGCATATGATAATAATTATATGTCCTCGGTATACCTGACTAACTGTAAGCTAAACAATTGTACTTGATTAAAACGATTGTTGTAATTAAAACGGGATTTATGCTTTTAAGGAATACTTACTTAAAGGCCGATTTATTAATATGTCAGTTTCTCAAATTATGAAGATGATATCACGTTAGCGGTGACATAATCTTCGTCGCCATGCTCGCGGTTGCAAGCAAGTGGATTGGAGAAAAAACAATACATCCAAGTAAAGGCATGAATCCTGGCGTCGTCAAATCGACAGGTTTACCGATGTGGCGACATAAATACAATTATTGTGGTCGCCAACACAGCAATGCACATGAGCGGCTGGTAAACTATCTCCATAGTGGAGCAACGACTCCTTATTGTGGCGAAGCAATTTAGGGCAAGTTGATTTACTTCATAAAAAATAGGACGATTTTATAAAACCTAAATTACTTAAATCACAAAACCATTATTTGTACTGTTATTCAACTAATTGCTTTTAGAAACATAATATGCTCAATGTCCACATTTTACTGAATAGTTAATATTGTTGTTTCACATAAAAACTTATTAAAATACGTATAATTATATTATATTGGTCAACATTTTAAGTTCAGTCATTAAAACAGAACATTATGTGTTGCTCCATGGTGAAAGGTGTATTTTAAGTTCAGTCATTAAAACAGAACATTATGTGTTGCTCCACGGTGAAAGGTGTATTTCAGATTTCCATGTCTAATTGTGTCTTTGTTCACTGACTGGGTCCTTGGCTTATTCATATAACACTTATTGGTGACAACAATCCACATGTTCACAAATCACATTCATTCGGAAGACGACAGGACAACGTGAGAAGGCAAGTGGATAAAGGCAAGTGGATAAAGGCAAGTGGATAAAGGCAAGTGGATAAAGGCAAGTGCATAAAGGCAAGTGGATAAAGGCAAGTGGATAAAGGCAAGTGGATAAAGGCAAGTGGATAAAGGCAAGTGGATAAAGGCAAGTGGATAAAGGCAAGTGGATAAAGGCAAGTGGATAAAGGCAAGTGCATAAAGGCAAGTGGATAAAGGCAAGTGGATAAAGGCAAGTGGATAAAGGCAAGTGGATAAAGGCAAGTGCATAAAGGCAAGTGGATAAAGGCAAGTGGATAAAGGCAAGGGGATAAAGGCAAGTGCATAAAGGCAAGTGGATAAAGGCAAGTGGATAAAGGCAAGTGCATAAAGGCAAGTGGATAAAGGCAAGTGGATAAAGGCAAGTGCATAAAGGCAAGTGGATAAAGGCAAGTGGATAAAGGCGAGCGACATAAAAAGACAACAACAACGAAGCACAACTTCCATCCAGGCACTAGTTGAACTGACTACACCATAACATAAGCGCAGATGTCCTTTACAATTACAAAAACGTGGACACGCACCAGTGCATGCGTGCGTACGTGCTTGCGTGCATGAGTGTGTACGTGCGTGCGTGCGTGCGTGAGTGCGTGATAGATCACACTCATGAAAACATTGTATGTTTTTTCTGTGTCCAGTTTATCCTGAACATTTCACTATGAAAGGTATCGTACTATGCAATATCATTTCACCTGTATAATTGATACTTTCAACAGAAGAGTTGAGAAAGGTATACGGCTTGATACGACACACACAAAACTATCATTACTTAACCCTGTTTATACACCCAGAAACGGGGCAACTAAAGTTATTTCTTATTACAAGCAATACTCGTCTCCAAAACATGTCAGTATACTTCAGATATGAAAAGTTGTATGGCACGCTAACAACTAAAGACATATTCCATCACATGGGATTGTTGCGTCAGCTGCAGCGTCGTCTCGTGACTCACGTCTCAGTACCAGACTAACAATGTCGGGGCCTGGTACAAACTTTTTTGAGTGAGCCCTTACCGAGTGCATGAACGACGAATATCGAGACACGTTGTATTGAGTATGGAGGTAACTCTATGCCGATGTTGTCGATGATTTTATACATACTTATATAATAGAAAATACAGAGTACAATGAAATGCAAGAAATACTCCATGTCACGACATACCAGAAAATAATACAAGAAGTGTAAAACTGAAACGGTGCAAGTTCTCTTTAGCAAACAAAGAGTGACATCCGAATACAATGCCACTAAATTAGGTACTAACGGTTCTAGTGGAGATGTAATCGTGTGAATAGTCAGATATAATTGTACATCTGTTGCACTTTCTCAAACACTAAAGAATTTTTTTTGCGCGTTTTGGCGGCAACGAATTCGTACAAAATATTTTAATTAATGTTGACTTTGCATGTCGTATCACTGCATGTCGCTGACTGCTCCACTGACATTATGTGCTTTGCAAGGTCCCTCAATTTTAGGCAACAAAAACACTGCAAATAAAGACTGTAAAATATTCCATCTACGTAAGGCATTTTTGTAGGTTTGGGTGCCGCCTCTGTTTTCACACGTGTAGCCATAAATTTTACCCAAACGGCGCCTCAAGTGTGTCAGTTCATACATTAGTAAACGGTACGTTTGTTCCAAGTGCGTGTGTGCACATACTTATTTACTTGATATACTGTGTTGTTTTCAGAAGTGTGTCTACATACCATTCCATGCACTATACGACAATTTATTTTAGAGAAGTTTCACGTCCAGTAAAACGTTAGTTGGTATCGCTTGCACGCATTGGTTTTCAAAGTCAGTTTACGTAAGAATGTCTCACCTATTGCTTTAAGGGAGTGGCATTTGTGTGACTGTTCCAAATAACACATGATCCGCGTTTATTCCACACTTTTCTGAAAATTTGTCCTGATAGTGCTTGGCCACGCTGAACACACACGTGTACGCACGCATGTAAGTACGTATGTATGAATACATGCATGCATGCGTGCGTGCACCAGGCACCAGTAGAATTAACTATACCAGAATATCAGCGCAGATGTCATTTACAATTACAAAAACGCGCGCATACACAGCAGTACGTGCGAGCGTGCGTGCGTGCGTGCGTGCGTGCGTGCGTGCGTGCGTGCGTGCGTGCGTATTATATCGCATTGATGAAAACATTTTATTTTTTGAGTATACAAAAAAACAATTAGTAGTTCGAATGGGACGCGGTAGTTCGGCGGTTAGAGCACCGGACTATCCATCGAGAGAACCCTTGCTCGAGTGCACCAAGTTGCTGTTTCGAAGGTTGAGCAAATTTGTTCACCCCGCTTTGACAGCATGTGTCGTTCAGAAGATATATAAAAAGAATATATGGGTGTATGTATGTATGTATGTATGTATGTATGTATGTATGTATGTATGTATGTATGTATGTATGTAGGTATGTATGTATGTATGTATGTATGTACGTATGTATGTATGCATGTTTGTATGTATGTATGTATGTATGTATGTATGTATGTATGTATGTATGTATGTATGTATGTATGTATGTACATAAGTATGTAAGCATGTATGTACGTATGTATGTTTGTATGTATGTATATATGCATGAAGGTGCATGAATAAACGAACGTATGTATGTAAGTAAGTATTTATGTATGTTCATGTATGTATGTATAAGTATGTATATGTATGTATGGATATATATATATATATATATATAATTGTATATATATTATATATATATATATATATATATATATATATATATATTTACATATATATATATATATATATATATATATATATATATATATATATATATATATATATATATATATATATATATATATATATTTATATATATATATATATATATATATATATATATATATATATATATATATATATATTTATATATATATATATATATATATATATATATATATATATATATATATATATATGTGTATTATTAATATTGCATATTTAGATGCATGCATATAATAATAATAGTAACACTTATATTGCATCTAAATCATCAGAACTTCAGAGATGCTCCAAAACGTAATCGCTAAGGCATGCTTACATTTACTTGAAATAAAAAATCCTAGAAAGTGATGTAAATGGCTGCGCGTTCATGAAGTTAATTAGTTTAAAATTGATCAGTTATTTTATAGTTGTATTTTTACTGTTATATAAATAACATAATTCGCATGCATAAAGACACCTGCATTCTCTACTGCTGTCACAGTTCTCATTGTAAGTAGTCATTTGAACATTCATAGGAATTTGTGCACTAGAACACACTTCGAGCCGCGTTTACACGGCACACGCTTCGTATAGAATTTACATTGAATTAAACGTTACGCTGATATCACATCAATTACATTACATCACAATACCAAAACGTGACGGACTGGCAAGGACACGATCGTGTCGATTGCCACGAACACAACTAAGTGTGTTTATTAACACTAAACTGTAGCTTGACAGTGAATTGCTGCCATTGCATTGTATTAACATACAAATGTTCTTGCGGGATACCTAAATATAAGTATTTTATTAATACTATTCATTTGCCTGCAGTGAGTGTAGATATCACATCAGCATGCTCATGAAATATGGAGTGCGCAACGACCCAATATTGGGCGGTGTATAAAAGGTGTTATTGTTCTCCCTTTTGTGCGCACTTCCCATTAATCGAACAGTATTTACATTTGTATATTCCACATGTATAATGCTTTCATTCATGCCATGTTGTAACATACCAACACATACGTCGTTATTTATATTGTTAATTGTGTTAGCATGTGACGAATATCTCATCGCTATAGAGGGAGCTCCTAAATTGTCTTTCCTATTTTGAATGTAAATAAAGAATAAACAAGAACACATATATTCATGCAGTGTACACAATATTTAGCCCAATTCAATCAGTTCCTTACTAACTTACTTAGGACTGGTGCATAAAAAAACTCTCCACTGCGTCCTGTTCTATGCTGTCGTTTATATCTCATTCCAGGTGTATCCCATCTTCCTCAGTTCTCCACGTCTCGCCGCCATGAGTTTATGTTATCAAAGTTTTATTTTCAGGTGTCTATCCAGTGTATAATTTTGAACTGTTTGTGAAATGTCCAGTTATCCCAAATGATGTCGGTGGACAATATAAGTCGATCATAGATCATTTATACATGTGACTGTCGTCGTGCGAGTTGGCACTGCGTTAAAAGTACATCCGTGGAGATCACCACGTAGCCACATTTGGATGTCCTACATAAGCACACTCTGTTTCAACTCCGAAATCGTTCTATTCGGACGTTTTACGAAGACCTTCGTGAAGCTGAACGAGGTAAGGTTATGTTCACTTTCAACGATTGGGGAGTTGTCATATTCTTCGCATTCTGTTAACATATGTATTGCAGGAAAACTGGTTCATTTTATTTTTCATATCGTTACAGATTTATTTTGGCGTGACAATGAGTGTCAGTAACATGTTGTTATTCGTCTGCCTGGCATTGAGCTTAGTGGTGACCGTTGCGACTGATGCAGTAAGTGTTAACATAAGTAAACTGTTTCGAATATGTTTCGGAAAACGGAAATAATGCAAATGTGTCTTGTTAAAAAATATTACAGAAATAAGAATAATTACAACCAATAAAACCAAAAAAAATGGTTGATTGTGATTACGATACATTGATGCAGATAATGGTGTACACTTTCTTTACTTACATACACTAACTAAAATATTTTTTTAACAACTACTTCATGACAAAGCACAAGTTGCTTTTAATGTACCGAATGACGTATAATGTAATAACAATTTCAGCTAAACATTTTGTACACGTCCATTACGGTCACAGTATTTATTTGTATGCAATAATTTAAAACACTTCGTTGTCTAATACGACTTCAATGTTTATTATTTATAGGAAGATGACCACGGTGATTATGTGAACGAAGAAGTCGATGCGGCGTCAGGTGAGTTGTTGAGTTTGAAAACAATAATAATGAAAACAAATGGCTTTATCCAAATTTTAAACTACGGTATGTCGTCAAGACTTTGGTCTAGTTAACAGTGCTAATATGTTAACCGATGCTTCATCAAATGTATTTCGACATACACACACAAACACACACACACACGTGTGGGTATGTGTGGGTGGGTGTGTATGTGTGTTCTATTATTTCAAAATAGTTACATATATTTTTCTCTTTACAGCTTACTTGGATCGCGTCAAGAGAGGTATCGTATACCCTTCACACATTTGTTATGTCTGCTTTATAATAATGTTCGGGTAATCGAATGTTTTACCAACAGTGATTCTGAATTAAGCATGCTTACATATATATCACTTACTTAGCATATTTAGTACCTTGCAGCGACTGGTCCGATATTGATAGTTTAACACTATATCGTGAATTTGTTTACGTAAAGAACAACATATTAAAAAAACGCATTTTTAGTGTTATATATGTTACCATTTCAAATTCCTGCAACTTATATAAGATGATCGCTATAACAGTGACAGTCGGAAGGCAAATATTTGTAACTAAATTCTAATATATATGTCTACTAGATAAAAAAAACATAAATATCGTAAAATATGTATGGGAATGTTCATTATTTATGAAATTAATGTGGACGTGATTATAATTACAGTTAAATAATTAATGTATTATACAGGCACTGACTGCCCCGTTAGTTGCCCCAAAGGAGAGTGCAACTGCTATGGCAACGACTGTAATTGCCAATGTCAAGCCAACGGCGAGCCAACGTGCAAAAAGGGTAAATATGACACATAGCTTACAAATCTATATGTTGATTCGTGCTATGGAACTGTGACGTGTGCGGTTATTGTGTAAAACAAATATGTTTATATAAATCTAAACCGGGAACAAAGTAGTTTGAACATTATCAAATGAATCATAAACATAATATAACTATTATAATCGATTTTGTACAATGTTTTACCTAGACAAATGAAATATCTAACACAAGTGTATTGGCATTATATTTAAATGTGGAAACATTGAGGCTAAATCAGAGATATCAACATTACTGAATCAGTATTATTGCAAATATACATCAGTTCATTTGAAATGGTTTGTCGAAAACGAGGACGGTAATTATTTTATTGATTTCAGAATACGTATCCAATTTACATATATCATTACTTTATAACGAATACCTCATGTCTCGTAATGCAAGTCAAATGCGATCGACTGCCTCAATATTTGTTATATCATTTAAATCCACTTACACCGTTGCCTTTCTTTACAGTTCCATTGGCTAAAAGAAGTGGTAAGTATATTGGAAAGTCTAGGTATATTTCTCTGCATTGGATGATATGGATGTTAGCTACCTTTTATTGGGATAACATTGATAATGACCAACAACATTTACATAAAACAATTGTGCTGTATGATTTACATGGAAATCATTAAATAGCACATTACATGGTTTGCATTAAACTAGTCGGATGCCTTTTCTTCTTTACACACAGCTGCAACATCAAGACAAACATCATCTTCAGTTTTAACGGTCGTAACAATGTCTCAGATCGGTAGTTGGTGTAAACTTCCCGCAGCCTATCCGATTCTTTCTTCACAAGCAATTTCATAATTCCGAGAAAATGCTGGTGCAGGAGGTGACGACTGCGACGTTCAATGCAGCAAGGGGAAATGCAAATGTAAGGGGCCTTACTGCCAATGCTGGTGCTGGAATGGAAAACCAAAGTGCAAGGGTGAAATTTACGGCAAAGTTCACTACTGCAAGGCTAAGTGCAAGTACAGGAACTGCAGCAGAAAAGCGGCCTGTGTCCACTGTCGCTGTAACAGTGCGAAAATTGGAATATGCTGGATCTGCTAAAGCCACGAGAATCTCAGCGTCGCCGCTGTAGAGCGAGCCAAGACGGCAGGGCTTTAATACATTTGCATATGTAGTAATTCCAGTAATAAAGCTGAATCTGGCAACGTTTGTTATTATTTGACTGCAGATTATTCAGTACGTGTCGTGTGTGTGTGTGCGTGCGTGCGTGCGTGCGTGCGTGCGTGCGTGCGTGTGGGGAGGGGGCGCGATGCATGCGTGCTTGCGTTTGTGTGGGAATGCCCGCGTTAGCTGTGCGTGGATGCGTGCATGCGTAAGTACACTGAAGTTCAAATTATAAAGCGCTTACCAAACTCTACTGGATATCCGACATCCCATTTCGCACAACTTTCGATTATTTTCAACAATACTAAAATAGATCGGGGAACTACCTTCAGACAAGAAGAGACTTTCAGTACATTAAAAGGTAAACTGTCCCATATTATCGGTTTCTTCTTAATTCAACGGCCATCGTAGGATTCGAAACGGCCATGATTGTTTTATGGCTTGTGGTAGTCGTTTCACATGGAGCTGCTCTCTAGATATAAGCTTGTTAGCAAATGCATGTCAGCGTATTTCAATGCAAATTCAAATATTTCACTTGATACAAATACAAATGCCATTTTGCAGGAACGCATTCTAATGCAAACGCAAATGTTTTGGGTTCGCATTAAGATGCATATGCAAATGTTTTTGTTACACATTTGGTAATGCACTTGAATTAATTTCAAATGTTTTGGCTTTATGTTAACGTTTTGTTTGATTTGGAGAAAAAACAATGTAATGTATACAAACACATTATAAATCTGTTTAATAAATAGTACATTGTTCTAGCCACCAAGTCCCACTACATGAACATGTATGTAGAGTCATATACTGAGTCACACAGTTCCAGGCCTGCAGAGCTAGTGCAAATGGGAGGGAGGAATAGACATTTGACAGTTTATTCTGAACTATGGCAGGGAATAAAAGTCTAGTCATTCATGTACGCCAGAATGGAAGGGGAACCCAAAACAATAGACTGTCCACTGGTGGGGTCACTGGGAGGATAACCGGGTGGATAAATACAGCTGCCACTAAGCACTCTCTCTGGTTGTAAATAGTTAGGGCTGGCATTGCTAATGATTACCCCCCCCCCCCCGATGAGCTGCCACCCTAACCCACCCCAACAGTATCAATAACATCTTAGCCATTGACCAGTTGACCATTGACCTACACAACACTTCTTTGAAAGAGCACGTTGTGAAAGTTGGTTCGCAGGTAAGACAATGATTTCGTACATATAACTTTTTCCAATGGAATGTTGTGAACTTTTGAAAGTGAATCTAACAATACTATTTAATCAAAGAATTACGCATGGATTTGATTGCGCATTTGACAAATCAAATGTTTCTGGGTAGCATTCAAATGCTAACGCATTTACAATTTCAAGGACGCTTTTGAATGCGTATTCAAATGCTGAATATTCGAATGCGCATTCAAATGCGTTTGCATTTGTTAACAAGCCTGCTAAATACAATGTACACATTAGTCGGGGTTTTTCCCGAATAATTGGAATATTCCCCATGTTAATGACTGAGCAACACAACAACCTATTTAAATACAAACTTCTGTAAACAGACATGAGTGCCTTTCTGTATCTGCTAGGGATTTAATGCCATTACTCCATGCAATTTATATATTACATACCTTGTTAACATACATACCTTATATATAATACACTCCTTGTTGTTGAATATAGTTTCTTTACTGATTGTGACATTTCATAACAGGCAGTTTATCTGAGGACCAGCAGAAATCTTTCATTGCTTTTAATAGGTCAATAACATTTTATCTTTCTGGAATGCCCAGGTCAGTGGTGTTTTATACTTCTGGAATGCCCAGGTCAGTGGTGTTTTTGTTTAGGATTTGCTCATCCTCTGTGAGAATAAATACTTTTTTATAGCCAATGTACACTGATGTTTAGCTTATGCTTCTTTATGGCCTCTTGTTCTTCTACCTTCCTTGTGTTTGAAGAAATTAGTTAAAGGTGAGGGTAAAAGTACATTTTTATACAGCGCAGTACTCATTTTGTGGGACAGTTCAAAGCGTTTTGCACTTCACAACCTGGCTGACCTGTTCATTTCAATACTATTTCAAATTATCTGGGATGCATTCAGCCATGCCGCAATTACTGTGTTAAGTCTATTCTTTCCGATATATACCTCTTTCTGTAGCCAGGTACTCATTCATACAGCTGAGTGAACAAAGTGGGATGAACAAAATTGCCAAAGCTTCGAAATGACAGCAAGAAGATTTGAAACCCGGTTGAGAGCCCGACGTTCTAACTGTTACATGCTCCACAAGTTCCATCAAAGTATGTTCTCAATTAAAAAAATGTATTTATTTGGTCTTTGTGAATCAACTTAATTTTCTTAGTATTTTTCATCCTTACAATATTACATCCATACTTGCACAATATTCGAAACGAGATATAATATTGCCTTACGTAGGATAACAGTGGTTAATTAACAATATTTCCTTATATGTTCAGTACTGACCTACAACAATATTATATATATATATATATATATATATATATATATATATATATATATATATATATATATATATATATATATATATATATATATATATATATATATATATATATATATATATATATATATATATATATATATATATATATATATATACAATAACTATAATGACATCTCCTATTTATTATATATTTCATATTTGCCTTTCAGATCACCATCATACATGTAATTGGATAATAGCTGTTTGCATCACCATGACAACCAAAATGTGGATTACTTGCAGTCAGAAGTGCGTGAATAGATGGAATACTGACTCCCAGAAGTGCACCTTATGCTACATTGTATTAACTGTCAATAACAACATTAAGCAACATTAACTGATGTGACAAAGAAATTCAACACAATGTCAGCACTTATACAATGAACAGAACAAGGTCAGTAGTCATGACAACAATGCAGCAGGTGCCCCATACGAAACGAGCGAGGGTTGGGAGCAGTTCTACCCCAGTAAAGGATGTTAATAATCCTACATCAACTATGCCAATTCGTGTCACTACAACATCACCTGCAGTTACCACAACCACACCGACCATTGCTACCATGACCTCACCAAAACATACTTCAAAGGCACCAGTTGTGGTATCATCTAGAAGGACAACCACGAAAAACAACATTTTGAAGACGTCAGCTGCTGCGCCACCTATAACAATTCCTAACAACAGTGCCCCCAGCAAGACTTCAACTGTAGAAATGGCGGTGGTGAATGAATTCGTCAGAGATATTCTCAATAATTATTATCACCGAAAAATCAATTTAACTGGATCAATGATAAAGACAAAATGCATTCTTATTTATAAGAACATTTCTTTCATCTGCAGATTTAAAGAGATTAATTTGAAATTAGATGTTTTTGATGCACATTTAGTACTGAACATTTTATAAATGTAGTATTTCAGTGGGTACCTTACTCTAATTGACATATGTCAATGAAAATATGTAAGTATCAAACAATTATTTAAGAATACTGGCAATACAACATAGTTTGAGCATCATAGCCAACATTTATATTGATTCATGTATGTTATGGTATATTCTCCCCTTGCATATCACACATAGTGTTGACAATTTCTAAGATTTGGCCATTTGTGATGTCAGATATTTAGGTTTTGCTTGAAGCCAATACTTAGCATAAGAAGGTTCATTCATTCGTTCATTCATTCATCTGTTCGTTCGTTCATTCATCCACCGGTCCATCCATCCACCAATTCATGCCTTCACTTGCATTCATGTGAACACTAATGGAATTGTTGTAATCGCTTAATTGACCCTTTGTTGATTATAGAGGCAACATATATATTATTGTTCATGTTGGCAGTGGATCTGTATCGTAGAGTACTCTATAAGGTCAAAGCAGTTTACACATTTACTACCCCTATGTTGAGGTTTTAATTTTCATGAACTAGGAATCAGGTAAGACTCACCACCTTTTATCATTAAGGTTCCAGCTTATATATATATATATATATATATATATATATATATATATATATATATATATATATATATATATATATATATATATATATATATATATATATATATATATATATATATATATAATATATATATAATATATATATATATATATATATATATATATATATATATATATATAATATATATATATATATATATATATATATATATATATATATATATATATATATATATATATATATATATATATTCTTCTGAATACTGTCTCAAGAGACAATGTCTTCAACTAGTCGTAATTTGTGACATCGTAATTTGTGACATTGTTGTTCTTTCTCACATTGGACAATCTTAAGGTAAGTAAGGCACGAAACAGTGTAGAAAGTACTGCAGGTGCTTCGTTACATTGACCCGGACACATATCTCACAAAAACAACGACGCAACAAACTACGACTAGTTGAAGATATTGCCACAAAGCACCTACTGTACTTGCTAACATTAGACGAATTTAAGGTTTGTGTAAGGCATGAAACAGTGGAGAAAGTGTTTTTGTCAAAAATGCTTGCTGACCATAATGCATTGCATATTACATGTCTATTACGTTGAGTGTGTGCCTTAGTATCGTGTCAGTTTGTTTCACGTGCGAACTGACATATATGCACTCGCATATATGTATTTATGTTTTACCCTTTGTTGCTTATAGAGGCAACACTTTTTATTAGAGGTCATCAGTTGCGTGAATACCTGTGTTGAATACTGTTTTTCATGCATCCGACTATGTTCGTTGTGCCAGAATCTATTTTCACGTCATTTCTTTTGTGCGAAGCGTTGCTCTTCCATTAAATCATCTATGTCGGCAGAAAAGAACTGGTTGCGCCGTTGTTGTTTGTTTTCGCGCAAGTTCTGCAATAAAACGACACGAATGAACGAGATGAACAAGAGGAATTTGTGTTACAAATGTTGTGTATGGGACGGGAAGGAAATTATGCAGTAGGAGGGATAGTAGTGCTGAGATGTGCGTTTGCGTGTGCATATGCATTTACGTGTGTCTTATTTTATTATATGCTTGCACTATAGACGAGCACATCACATGTATACGTCGTTGACTTCACGCGGTTTACTTTCTATCGAGAAAGAGCGATAACTATGCATTGGTTTAGTCTGTTTCGTGGTTCCAACAAACAGGGACCAGCAACCTATGCAATGTTGACCTCACACGGTTTACTTTCTATCGAGAAAGAGTGAGAAATATGCATTGGTTTAGTCTGTTTCGTGGTTCCAACAAACAGGGACCAGCAACCTATGCAATGTTGACCTCACACGGTTTACTTTCTATCGAGAAAGAGCGATAACCATGCATTGGTTTAGTCTGTTTCGTGGTTCCAACAAACAGGGACCAGCAACCTATGCAATGTTGACCTCACACGGTTTACTTTCTATCGAGAAAGAGCGATAACCATGCATTGGTTTAGTCTGTTTCGTGGTTCCAACAAACAGGGACCAGCAACCTATGCAATGTTTACCTCACACGGTTTACTTTCTATCGAGAAAGAGCGATAACCATGCATTGGTTTAGTCTGTTTCGTGGTTCCAACCAACAGGGACCAGCAACCTATGCAATGTTGCTTGTCGTGAAATAGTCTACTTTCTTCAGATGAATTTAAGTTGTTTTCCCCAAGAACGCATTGCAATGTTGTACTTTATCTTATAAATGTTGCCGGTATAATGGGTCAAGTCTACGTTATTTAATTTAGTACATGGACAGGATGGCAATTTTTTTACGTTGCGTACAGGATACTCCGATAAACTGCTTAAGACATTTCAAGTGCAATGTGTGTAATTTGCTAAGAAAAAAGTGCTGTTATTTGGAAAGTTTACTGTTGAATTGTAACCAAGTGATGACATGATATGCGTGTAGTTTTGCATTTTAGCTTAAAACAGAATACAATGCCAAAATAGCTGTTGAGTTGTTGGCAATTCACAAACTGCCTAGTCAAATGAAGTCTCGAATCAATGGCCTCCAGGTTTAAGTCAAATCTCGATTCATTTCATTTTGAATTCCAAGTCAAGTCACGCCAAAATGGGCGACTCGATTCCGCTTCGAGTAAACCCTAAGACTCGATTCAATAAGTCTGCAAAATAGTTTGTATGTTAACTTTGGCTGATGCCTTCAACTGCAGCTATCCAGTACACCCTGCCACACATTTAATTGTATTTATCCATCTACATTATTAGTATGATATTAGTTCATTACCAGTTGCTGATGCTAAATTTCAGGGGGCTAAATCTGACTATTTAGGTCCGTTAGTTGTAACTCCAGAATTGGTAGCTAAGAAAATAAAGGCAATGAAGGATAACAAATCACCGGGAGTGGATGGGATTCCTCCAAAATTACTAATGGAAACAGTAGAACAAATCAGTATACCACTTGCAAGAGTATTCAACTTGTCATTAAAAGAGGGAGTTGTTCCGTTTGAATGGAAAGAAGCAAACATCATACCATTATTTAAAAAGGGTTCGAGAAATAAGTCAGAGAATTACAGACCAGTGAGTTTAACGTCAGTGATTTGTAAATTATTAGAAAGCTTAATTAAAGACCATATGGTGGACTTCCTCCTTAAGCATAAATTATTAAATTCATCTCAACATGGATTCCTTAAAGCGAGGTCATGCTTAACAAATATGTTATGTTTTTTGGAAGAAATCACTAAGTGGATAGACGTGGGATCGCCAGTAGATATTATCTACTTAGATTTTCAGAAAGCTTTTGACAAAGTGCCACATCAAAGATTACTACTTAAATTAAAAGCCCATGGTATCGGGGATAGCATAACTGACTGGATAGAACAATGGCTGACTGACAGAAGACAACGAGTTGTAGTAGATGGAGAAGTTTCAAATTGGAAATCGGTTTTGAGTGGGGTACCTCAAGGATCAGTATTAGGACCTATATTATTCTTAATTTATATCAATGACTTGGACGACAGTATAACAAGTAACGTACTGAAATTTGCGGATGACACAAAACTGTTTAGAAAGGTTAATACTGATGGTGATAAACAACATTTACAAAACGATCTAGACAGATTAGTGAAATGGTCTGAGAAATGGCAGATGTTGTTCAATTTTGGGAAATGTAAATACCTACATACAGGACATAGGAACTTGAATGTAAACTATAGAATGGGAGATACTGTTCTGGGTACTACTATAAAAGAAAAGGACTTAGGAGTTACAATAAGCGCTGATATGAAAGTTTCAGAGCAGTGTGGTATTGCAGCTTCAAAGGGTAATCAAATTCTTGGATTGATTAGAAGAAACAAAACATACAAGGGAAAAAAGTTAATTATACCTCTTTATAAAGCAATAGTTAGACCTCATTTAGAATACTGTATACAAGCATGGAGACCATATCGTAAGAAGGATATAGATACGCTTGAACGCATACAAAGGAGAGCAACTAAAATGATTCCAGAACTGAGAGACCTTAGTTATGAAGAACGCCTGAAAGAATGTGGTTTAACAACTCTAGAGACAAGGAGGTTAAGAGGAGATCAGATTGAAGTTTTTAAGATATTGAATGGGTATGAAAATATTGATAGAAATATGTTTTTCTCACTCAAGAAGGATAGCAGAACTAGAGGACATGAGGTAAAATTAGTAAAGGATCAATGTAGATTGGACATCAGGAAGCACTCGTTCTCACAGAGGACAATAAATGAATGGAACAAATTGTCAACAGATTGTGTAACTGCTAGCAGCGTGAATATGTTTAAAAACAAGGTTGACACATATCTCAGGAGGGCGGGCTATAAGTAGATGAACATTGTTGGACTCTCGATAAGCCAATGGCTTCCTTGTCCACTTGCCATCTGGGCCTTTGGCTTGGATGGCAAATCTTGTTAAATCTTGTTAAATGTGCTCTGCTTTCAGCCCTGTGACTTCGGTGGAATTTCCGTCAAGGATTATGATGCAGCAACATATTTTATACTATGAAAATTTCGACATGTCAAAGTAGGTGCCTCATATGTTTTCCCCGCGTGTATATTCCGCATTCATCTACAGCATGTTCTCTATATGCACTAATCATCCTCATTTTCTAGTGCCTGTGCAGTAGATTCCCTTGGGTCAGTCTTATATGTCTAAACATATTGCGCACACACATTTTGAGGATTCATAAAAAGTGTGGCACTGGTCCAACGGGAAACACCAACAGTCACGAATTACACCTACTCGAATCGATTGTGTTGCTCAGTGAGGTAATCATTAATTTAATTTTTCCGAAGAACGGAGGAGCTGTGGGAGGAAGTTGCGAATGCGATTGACGAAGATAGCGGATGCTAGTGAAGGGCAGAATGAGACGAATAAAGTTAAGACTGAGATGGCAGGATTGTGTGAAGAAATTTGTTTGAGGTTGGGAGGGGATATGAGACAGAGAACGAGGGATATAGTGAGTGAGTGGGAACGGGCGGCACACACGGTAATGTAGCTCGTTGATGCATTCACACGTTGTATGACATAGTAACAATATATCCCCTATTTTTTTTAAATATCCTAGTTATACAATACTGTATAAAACACTTTTATTGCGCTAAAAGCTTCGGGGGACCCAAGCTCGTCAGCGCACAAGACCAAAAGGGGATAGGCAGTTCCTACTCAATAAGCAGTTCCAGTTGTAAACAGTTGGATTGGTACGCCGAGGAGCTGTGGAGGATAAGCGAGTTTAGCTTACGGCGAAATGTTGTTATATTTCCTATATACTTAACACTAACAACATAGTGCAATTTCCCGTCACTGTGTTGAATAGCACGAAATTGTACGCACAATGCATTCAACGAATGTTTGCGTAGGGCGATCTACAGCTGTCCGAAAATCATGAAAAAGTGTAAAAGTTTTTGTCGAATATGTTTGCTTTATATGTGTATTGTGTAGTACCTTTCTTTCAGTCAGGGTGTGTCTGAGCATCGTGTCAGTTTTTTTTATAGTTTTACCGGCGTGAACCGACGCATATGCACTCGAATATTCATATTTATGTTCTATCCTCTGTTGTCTACCGAGGCAAAACTGTTCAATGGTATATAACAGTTGCGTATGTACCTGTTTTGAATTCCTTTGTGTCACGCACCCGATTATTTTTTCGGAGCACCTTCTGCTTTTACGTTAAATGTTTTATGCGAAGGGGAGTTATTTTCTACTAAATTAAATAGGTCGGCAGGCCACTCTATTTGCCTAGTCTCCTGCGTCTTTCAAATATCCCCGTGCAGCTCAGATCATCTGTTTCACAAGTTCCTAAAACTAAGCTTTACCTGGGTAGCTGTGCCCAACATTTGTAGCAAACTTCACGTTACTTTAAAATCATCTGATACTATGGCTACCTTCTGCCAATAACTGAAGATAGATTTGTTCTAAATTGAATTCTACCGTAAATCCTTCATGATGTAGTTTATCATATAAAGCTTAAAGCTTACCGATTCTGGTTTGTTGCCCCTGTGAGCCCAGGTTCCGTAGGATTTAGGTTATATAGATGTTTATTATTTCAAAGACTTTGGCTAGGATTCATTGTAATATATGGGATATTTCGTGTCAAATCAACCAATTTTCAGGAAATTTCAAAAGTTTATGTCTCAGAATTCTTCCATGTATTCATCAAATGACAGCGTTATGTTTATTACTCAAAATAGGCAGTTTCACTGCGACAAATGTATATCCATACAACAGTAAAAACATCGATACTATTTTGTTTTGAGTTTGACAGCTCAAAAATAGGATATTGTAATCGAAGGCGTTGCCGAAGGTACAACCCGTTGTGGGCGATATTAGAAAGTTGCTACACATACATTAGAAGTATTCTAATATACGTGTAATTTATCAAACATAGAAACTGCAGTTCATAAAGAATGTACCGGTACCTGCGTACCTGCAAACATAAAATGTTACGTGTTAGTTGAATTCGGTATTGCTTTCTTTGCACGAAAATACCAGACAGTAAAATCTGTTTTACTTCACTACACGAACAATGCCAACAGTTTAATGGCTTTCCTCGTGTGTTGCTGCTCTCAGGTTGCAGTGTAAGCATTGTCGTCACACCCCTTATGTGTTGATATATTGTTATGCCTGTCTAAAAACTATGCGCAGCAGTCGGCTCTCTCTCTCTATGTGAAACGTTTTTAGCAGTGCGTTTTGTAATATACGATGTGACATCCTTACTTTTGAATAAAAAAAAACCGTTTTGTTGTGTATGTCTTTGTTTTCTGATGCCTGGCACAAATGTGTGAATAGACGTGGTATTCTCCTGTAGGTCGCTCTTTTTACGTGCCGTTAAGAATCTTCCTCCACTTGATGTGTTTTGGACCGCTGCCATGACGAAAGGTGGTGCATGGTAAACATGGTAGAAACAACGGTAGGCCTGACTCGTGTCAAGTAGAAATGGGTTTACAACTTTTGGACATGGTTAGTCCAAACGATCGAGTTTACAAAACGTAAACATAATCATATTAATTAATGAAACAAACATATGATGCAGATTTCGATATGAGCCAATACCAGCTAAATATCCAAACGCGGTACAAATTAATAGTATCGGGCGGTTACACACACACACACACACACACACACACACACACACACACACACACACACACACACACACACACACACACACACACACACACACACACACACACACACACACACACACACACACACACACACACACACACACACACACACACACACACACACACCCACACCCACACACACACTCACTCACTCACACACACACACACACACACACACACACACACACACACACACACACACACACACACACACACACACACACACATAGAAATGCATGTAAACTAAACTAAAACGTTGTATTTACGAATTCAAATATATATGATGTATTCGAGGCGAATTACGTGACATGTGACATTTCCATATGCTTAGTTATAACCAGAACCGGGATGGGTATTTCCGTATTAGCGGCCCCAGAGTGCGCTGTGGTTACACCTTAGGTCGGGAAACGAAATAGTTCGTTGCGTTTCTATTCATTAGACGTCGCATATAATAGTGAATTTGGTCGAAAGGAGCCAAATTATCTGTGGATGGTGCACACCCCACAGTATGGCGCCATTATCTTTACCTCGCTGGGACCAGCATTGCCTCGATTATCCAAACACCGGGAGATGGCGCCACCGTTTGTCAGCCACACATTGGATTCGGATCAATTCTAAACTTTGACTACACTGACACAGCTGTCACACTGACACATCTGTCACACAGACACAACTGTCACACTAACACAGCTATCACAATGTGACACAGCTGTCACACTGTGACACAGCTGTCCCACTGAAGAGTTAAATCATGCATAATTATGATGCCCGAGAAGGGCCATCGCTGATGTGTTCTGAATTTGGCAACGCGATGGAGCGATGGAGCGATGCGCAATGAGATGGAGCGATGCGTGATGTGATGCGCGATGCGATGGAGCGATGCGCGATGCGATGCATGATGCGATGGAGCGAAGCGCTATGCGATGCAAGATGCTATGGAGCTATGCGTGATGCGATGCATGATGCGATGGAGCGAAGCGCTATGCGATGGAAGATGCTATGGACCGATGCGTGATGCGATGCAATATGCTGTGGAGCGATGCGTGATGCGATGCAAGATGCGACGGAGCTATGCGTGATGCGATGCAAGATGCTATGGACCGATGCGTGATGCGATGCAATATGCTGTGGAGCGATGCGTGATGCGATGCAAGATGCGATGGAGCGATGCGTGATCCGATGCAAGATGCGATGGAGCGATGCGCGATGCTATGCAATATGCGATGGACCTATGCGTGATGCGATGCAAGATGCGATGGAGCGATGCGCGATGCGTTGCAAGATGTTATGGAGCGATGCGCGATGCGATGGGCGATGGCGCGATGGAGCGATGAAGCGATGAACCGATGAAGCGATGGAGCGATGGATAGATGGCGCGATGGAGCGATGGGGCTATATTTTTATTTAGTGCAACAACTTGTCGTCTTGCATTGTAGACACATATCATTATGTGCGTGTCTGAGACATATAAATGTTGTTAATATGTAGATGTTTACGAAATAGTAGCAGAGTAGAGTGTTCTCGTCGTCCTCTTGCTAAACAAGATAGAATCTCGATAGGGTAACCCGGACATATGTGTCACACACCAAGTTATGATACTAATTTAAGCATATGTTAGCGACATAGTACGTTAAAGTTGATTATTCATCTTGCGCCTGGCTTATTTCGTAATGTAATATGTTATATATATGCAGAGGAAGCCGATATGTTCGCATATAAGAATAACTTCAATTATTACCAGAAGCCGTATTTGCATTAACGAAGATTCACTTTTACTTTTCGAGCTGTTGTGTGACGTCATGGGGTGACGGTGTTATCCTCTTGCCAAGTTTGAGCAGCGTACTATAATATATCATGTTGAGCATTCATCACAATCATTGGTACACGACACCTCGATTTGTGTTGACAATATATTATGTATGTTTGGATTTAGCTATCGCAGTCTTTCATATATAATATAGTTAATTTAAATGATTGGTTGTTATGTACAGGTAGACCAACCTCGCTAATTCACACGTTGTAAAAGACATATATTATTTTCTTGTATTAATACACACATTTCTATTACAATTTTAAAGGTAATATTGTGTTCATATGCATCATTTTAATTTATTATATAGATATTTTATTATAACATTTTGATGTCTACCCATTTTTGTATTCATTCGTGTATTAAGGTAATGTTTAATGTTCAATTTGTCACTTTTAGTAAGGCAATTTCAGTATATATATTATTTGTTGATACCACAAATGTTACTGCATTTGCGCGGAATTGGTCACGAATGTAAGCATCAACCATGTATATTATGTAATATTTATAGAAGAGATTCAACGGTTCCGAATTCTTCTTGTCGTCAGAACGAACCTAACACAGTGGACAGCGTATTAGCTTTTTAGCACAAATGTAGACATGTAATGTAATGTAGACATCATACAAATTCCGTGTATACTCGCCACAACGCGAAAATAATATTGGTACAATACTGGTGGGTATGAACCATCCAAAGAAAAGGGCTCCTTTCGACAAAACTCCCTATCAGATGCGCCATCTAGCGAATATAAATGTAAGGAACTGCTTCGTTTCTACCATATGGCTACAGTAATCGATTCGCGTGAATCCCAGCGTGACGGAATAATAATTTTTACATATTTTACGACATCGAATTGACAATTTGATGACTTATTAACTTGATGTTGATAAACCAGTTGCATACTTATCGATAAGGATGGTCAGTTCCAAAAAAGTCAATATAACACGCGTGATGAACGAAGTTTTTAATCTTCAAACTATATTCTTCTGCTGACCACTCGTGGGAGCCGGATATATATTATGATAGGTGCATATATAAACTTGTATATATTCACAATTCCATGTAATATGTCTACAACTGCAAACCACACCAATCCGTGAGGAATCACACAATTAGCCTGACTGAATCACGAGTGCACATTTCCTCTGTTTTTTCCTCTTGAAATGCACTAATTTCCATACGTTTTTAGAATATATCGAAAACTTACAATAGAGTAAACTCTAACAGGCAATATATAAGTAGATCAGTCCAATGATAACAAATCCCCCAGATCCAGCTTCTACCGTTCCATTTATCGACATCATCGTCATAGTAATTCCCACGACATACCCCACAGATGATACTTGGATCAAATATACACGTCTTAATCAGACCAAGACCACCGAACTTCGAGGCATTAGGCAGAAATTCCCTCCTTGAATACAATGGATTTTTTGGAAACTCCCTCTAAAGATTTTCGAACAGGAGTACAATATTGCAGTTATACTGGGAGATACATACCATGATGCATTTCGGAGGATAAGAGGCATCACACGGGAAATAGAATCGTTCAATTAGTAATCTATAACACGCTGTTTTGGATACACAGTTTGCTTGTGGCTAGCACGGCTTGGTGTACCTTGAGCCTGATGTTGTTTCTTTGTGAATATTATATCTAAAAAACGTGTTTAGTCATACAGAGACAGACAGAGTGGGAATGAAATTGAGATGTTGATGTGATTCCGTCACGGTTATGTAATTCCGTCACGAAACATGTGATTCCGTCACGGCTCGTGCCCGTGATTACGGTATATATATATATATATATATATATATATATATATATATATATATATATATATATATATATATATATATATATATATATATATATATATATATATATATAAATTTTATTATTTATTTCAAGTCATTCGATTATATAATAGAAAACATACAATATGTGGAAATAAATCCACAGGGTAAGACTTTCTGCTGGACTCTCAATAAACCAATGGCTTCCTTGTCGAATTGCCAAATGGGCCATTGGCTTGGATGGCAAATCTTGTTAAATCGTGACGGAATCATTCAATTTGCACGGTGAAAACAGACCAACGTTTGGGTTCCACGTTTTGCAGATATTGTTTTTTGGGCATCAACTTAAATTATTCTTAACGTGTATTCGTTGATGAGCTGCTCTTATTCCTGTTTACATTGATATCAAATATGGCTAGTTAACGTTCACGTGGAAGGCGATTCTGACGGGTTACAGCTAATTCTAAAAAAAGCGCAACAAACTTAGCGAACGTTTCAGGGTGAGACTTACGCTCGGACGAAATCCAAAGAGTGAGCATAGAAATACAATACATTTAGCTGTTTTCGTTCATGTTTCTCCAGCCATTCATAAAACCAATTGAAATATTAATTTATTGCCGATGCACATATATAACATCTGGAACATAACATGTTAAATTAGTTGTAAACATTGCTGCTAGATTTTGTCACAGGCACCTTCTTGATGACAGTCAGGATGGTGCATGATCTGCGAATGCATTAATGTTCTATGGTTAATGCACTGATTGTATGCATAAATGGCATAACTACATTCCACGACAAAGTAGAAGTATAACACCCAATAACGCATAATTAATTACCTAATAAGTCCAACATCAAAGTAAACGGAACGAAGTTGTTTTCTGCTCAGTTCATGGCATATATCGAAGCGCAGAACACCTAGGCAACCTAACAGAACACCTAGGCAACCTAACAGAACCCCTAGGCAAACTAACAGAACCCCTAGGCAAACTAACAGAACACCTAGGCAAACTAACAGAACACCTAGGCAACCTAACAGAACCCCTAGGCAAACTAACAGAACACCTAGGCAAACTAACAGAACACCAAGGCAACAGAACAGAGCACCTAGGCAATCTAACATACGCAGATGTTATGGGGAATAGCATTTGGTGCGTTTGTTGTTGAAGCAGTAACATCTGCTGCCGCGTGCGTAGGACGCGCAGTTGTGATTCTTCGTTCGTACGTAACACGTGCTGTAGAATGTCTTCTTCTGGCTGTTACACTTGCATCCGTAGGACGTGCGTACGCACTTGCACGGGCCGCTGCACGAGCAGGAACACTTCCCGCAACTCACTGCTTTCACGGCTGCTGGAATAACACATATGATAACGTTGTTACTGCTACAGGGCTAGATCGAAGTTTATGTTGCATGCATGTATGTACGTATCACAATCCCACGCACGTGCATGTACATGTACACGCAAACGCACACGTACACGCACGCTTTCTCACCCGCGTACATGCACGTACGCACACATTGACTTATTGATTAGATAACATATATTTTAATTAAAATTCATACAAAGGAGACAAAGAACAGCAATGTTTTTCTTTCCGGAATCACTTGAGTGAAAGAGTGTAATCTATACGATACCTCTTTTGACGAGAACTTGATCACCTGCAAAATAAAGCGCCGATGTAAGTGCTTTGACATTGTAAAACGCGTAAACTTACCTACACACAGGCACTCATGAACATTACGTATGTAGACAATTGTTGCAACAAGCTTGGAGCTCTTGACCAATTATATTATTTTTATTATGTCAGAGTTTCACTTCCCCATTCCCATTTTACCTCCCCGTTGATAAATGAGCTCCCATTCATCGTCATCTAGCTTTGGGTAACTGCGAAGATTTGCTCGCCAAGCTGGATGGTTCAAGTATTTTCGTTCCCATGTGTTCGTAATGACCTAGGCAACTTTGAGATGCTGCTTGGGGGCGTCTTTTTACCCCCACTGATATGTGGCCTCCTTTCAATTCAGTGAACAACGAGTACCTTCGGATATCTTTCAAGAACAACAGTAGTGTGTAAAATATTTTTCTTTAGTGTTTACCTCAGTTAGATTGTTTCCTTGCAATCTCTCTAGCCACTATCTGCCCAATGCTTCACGTTGTCAATCCATCCCAATGCATTTATTCTACACTTTTTTAGAAGTCTTCCTTCTTCTCTGCTGGTTCTCCTCTAAAATTATATAAATCTAATAAGAGAAACGTACCGGAGACGTCGTGACTGCCAACATTTAGCGTCATCGCAGACGGATCATGGATTCGCTCCTGGAAACCGAAAGGCAGTTATTGTTTTCTGAAGTATGACACAATGCTAGTTTTGGCTGGACGGGGCTGACATTCTATAGCTGTGCGTTGGAACGGATTGTTCATGCTTTAAAAATAGAAACTTGTGTGGACCTTTGACGTATATTACGTAACTCGGACCAATAGTAATTCGAAATCACGTACACTTGTTCGCAGCACTATGCGTGTTTTCTACCATTGCTCCAAGTTACGTAATACACGTCAAACGTCCACATAAGTTCCGTCGTACGGTAGGAACGCTACATGAAACCGGCAGTGGTTCTTGATTGTTGGGCATGAAGTTGCATCCATCATTGCTCTACCAAAACTTGACTGGGTAGTACAAGGATCCTTAGCTCTTGCAGTGGCTGCATTTTATCTCGTGCATCTCCGGATAACTCGGCTAGTGTATTATGTAAGGAGTTTACGTTATATGAAAACAAACATCTGGATTCAAATTAGGCCGTGTTTTTCCTAAACGCGAATATTTGTGGTCAATAACACGACGTTTAAACAAATTAATCTTGATTTAGGTTTTGCTAGGCCTTTCATTACATCCACGTTCACGGCCTGGTCTGTTGTTTGGCAGTGCAAACGTAACTACACTTACCGTTTGAGCTGTAAATGTTGCAGCATAAACCGCGGCCAGAAAGACGAGGAAACCGGCATTTGCATGCATTGTTCGAAGTTTGTTCTGCAAAGTAGTGAGCAAAATTTATGATTATCATACTTACATTTTTTTAAGTTAGAGCGGTAGATATCATGAATAAGCTGTGGACGAGCATGCCAATGAAAGGCAACGCAGCATCTGTTCTATTATGTGATCATTAAATAACGGTAATACACACATGGACAGCAAATCGATTCGAATTAGCAGTTACACATTTATGTATAAGTAGATTCGAATTAACTGTGCCATAAACATGGATAACCTGAACAATTTTGTTTCGAATTAACAGCAACGTATACTCCCGCCTTTGTGTAGGCCTTTGTATATCCACTACGTGTCGCCACTGTGTTTGGCACATGCAACAATAATTTGTTTGCTTGACTTTACTTAACAGATCCTCAACGAACGCCTCCCCTGGTTATTTGAGGTTCTTTTAAACTACATGATTTGCATGCGACGAATAAATACATACGCACGTACTTCACATGTCTACATGCCTACATGTCCGCAGACACAGAGTAACACAACTTTATGAAGACTTACATGTTAAATGTTATATATATATATATATATATATATATATATATATATATATATATATATATATATATATATATATATATATATATATATATATATATATATATATATATATATATATATATATATATATATATATATATATATATATATATATATATATATATTGCAAATAAGCATGCAAATGGCGCTGTCTAAAATGTTTATGCCCGACTAGAACATGATTAATGGCATTTTTCATTTGGCATTCAGGGACAATACACAACAGAGAGGTAAACGCCGCAGCAGGACATGTGCTACAAGGTGTCATTGTATTATATTACTGCACGTCATGACATCGCTATGATAGACGCCATATATTGTCTCTGATCTTCTTAACATGTACGTTTTCATTCATGTTAATGTAGCGTGTGTGTGGGTGCATGGGTGTGTGTGTGTGTGTGTGTGTGTGTGTGTGTGTGTGTGTGTGTGTGTGTGTGTGTGTGTGTGTGTGTGTGTGTGTGTGTGTGTGTGTGTGTGTGTGTGTGTGTGTGTGTGTGTGTGTGTGTGTGTGTGTGTGTGTGTGTGTGTGTGTGTGTGTGTGTGTGTGTGTGTGTTTATGACATAGCAGTAACGTTCAAAATCAAAGGTATTCATCACACTTGTTTCAGTCTCATTTACAAAGATACAAATAGGGTCTTCTTGATACAAATAGGGTCTACTGAAGTATTTATTCTTCACCGTTAGTCACCAATATCAAAGCGATCGTTGGTGTTAAACCATCCACAGCGACAACAAAATATGCTTCTTGTGGCAATAATTGTCACACTCCAAACTGTTTACTAGTAAGACAAACAATAGTTCGAGTGTCTTAAAACATGTCGACGGTGGATCAACCAAGTTATTTCACACTATTATGAAGATATGCTAACCTTGAAATGCTTCACACGTTAGTGGGAAATATCCAAATCGTTAATCTAAAGCAAAACATTTAATTTAAAGCGATCCACAATTTTTTTTTAATTACATAATTCTGGATATAGGACAAATCTCTTATATTTCAAGCATATGTCAAGCATAAGTATATGTTCATAAAGAAGCAACATGAGGAAATATACATAACATGTATCAATTGACACGAGACAGGATCGACATTCTCCTCACCAAAATCAACCATGCACATCGTAGCGCCCAGTATAACGCTACACTCACTATGTGTTGTTTCGGATGTCAATCCCGATCCAAAATGAAGTCAGCTGCTTGGATACTCCTCCTCCAATATGTTTTGTTCGTTGTATCCTGTGAAGTCATCCCTTCTTCATATTTCCCGCTCGGTCCCACCCTTCCCTTCGTCTTAACCCTATCTCCATTTTCCATCTCTCTTCATTGTTTCAATGTTTACTCTCTCTTCATTGTGTCACTGCTGACACGATACGCAAACAACTTATTGTGTTGAAAGTACGTTGTGTGTATTCCGTGAACTTCACAATGTGTGTTTCAACCACGCACGAAACTGTTGCATGTGCGTACGTTCTCTTGTATGCGAGCGTCAACTCTTGCATTGTTCAATAAATTGTGTTCCACGGAAGAAACAAAAAGGTAGTTCTCTTCGCACCTGACGATTCTCTTGCACTGAGTCGAAGTGCGTCACTATGTTCACTCAAGCACGCAGAAAACCGCAGACCCACCCACGCAGATACACGCACAGACACACCCACGCAGATACATGCACAGACGATGAGTACACTAATGGGCTATACGCGATACCAATGTATAATATGAAACAACTCGGCCAATCAAAGAAAATTTATTCACTATTGATATTATTTTACGTAATTGAATATGCGACGTATATGTGATAAATAAACATGCTTGGCATTTTGACACATAGCGCTTATTTATGACACTCAAGTTGATTACGGGTTTCATATTCACGTGTACTTTCGTCGTTTTATTTAGCGATTGCAGACATATCAATACAACAGTAAACACTTAATATGAAAGGAGTATTGCAAGGTGCAGCTATTATATGTTTAAATAAATATTATTAGTAATGCATTAAAATAAAAATTTCCTAAACATACGTAAATATATAATTCGTATAACGCAATCAAGGGCCAATGGTAATGTTGTTATGTAATCATCTGGTAACGCTCGAAACAGGAATTCACAGTGTCTATGGGGATTTGCAATGGACGTGTTTGTTCGTGTAGCATTGGCACGTAGAGCCACTGCCATATGTTTGACACCAGTGTTTCCGTGTTGCAGCCATACAGCCACTACTAATGTAGTTGTTCCAGCTGTAGCAGCGACAGCCGTGCGGGGTACACTGACAATTGCAGTAGTTGTTGAATCCCGAGCATGCACAGGCGCACCAGTCACCGCACCTCACAATCGGTCCTGTCGCTGGAACAAGACCACATTCATCTCAGGGAGAAAACGAAGCACTGGCTCATGCATGCTAGTGTTACAACCATATGTAAAAGTGTTGTACCGACTGACAAATTCAATTCCATTGAATACACGTACTTACTTAACCCCATCACCTACCTATACCAAACTACATGATTTGCATGCGACGAATAAATACATACGCACGTACTTCACATGTCTACATGCCTACATGTCCGCAGACACAGAGTAACACAGCTTAATGAAGACTTACATGTTAAACGTTATATATATATATATATATATGTATATATATATATATATATATATATATATATATATATATATATATATATATATATATATATATATATATATATATATATATATATATATATATATATATATATATATATATATATATATAATCAGCTTTATAACTGATATACATGTTAAACACAATATTGCTTATGTGGGCGCATGTGTGTTTCAGTTTAGTCTATTCTTATCATATGCTCGAACCACTTTCGTTGGTTTACTTAGTACTCCAATATGCACATATTTTCCTTATTGTAATTTTATTATTCATGTTTATTACTGGCATACATACATACGGTGTACAAATATGTGTAACGTACATGACGTGGCACGCTTGACTTTAAACCGGGATATCGAAGGATCGCCGTCTCCATTCTACAAACAGGACAACACCTAAATATTATCATGGTTTATATCACAATCTTTACATTTACTCATTGTGATTGTCTCAGTGCAACAAGTATTCAGTGCAACAAGAACTTTTTTTTTAATTTAAGCATTATCACAATATCGTTATAATTATCTTCATGTGGCTCGATTGGAGAACTCGGTTGTTCTGTTGTTTTAAATGTGTGTTTGTAATACTCGTTAGTGTGAGGGTTGTATGTGTGGCTCTGTGGATGACGATAAGAAACGAAACGTCTCGCAGAAATCAGGAGAATATATCAACGAACTCTATAACTTTTACAATCGTTTTGACTGCCTCGACTTTTCGCAAGAAAATGAGTAGTTGCGTAACACGCTTGCAGCGGCTTCGGCGCAGGAAGAAGAAGTTCAAAGCCCCCGTACAAACGAAGAAGAAGTTCGTCGCGCATTTCGCAATGCCACTCCAACCAAGGCTGAAGGCCCTGGCGGGAATTCTAAAGACATGTGCAGATAAGCTTGTTTACATATTTTCTTTGATTTTCAATCAGTGTTTTGCTTCTGGCCACATACCAACAGGTATTATTCAGCCTCATATTCTTGCACGAAATCTTTTTGACACGAATGTCCTTTTATGTTTCATGGATATTTGGATACTTAACTAACATATGTCAGTATGTCAGTCTCGAAGGCATCCGGTCTCCTACCGTCTACACGAACACTGGCGCACCTCAAAGCACAGTTCTGGCACCTTTCCTGTATACACTCTACACTTCTGACTACAAAAGTACTGACAATGTCTATCCACTGATCAAATATGCAGACGACAGTGTCATTGTTGGCATGGTTAACAATGATGATGATTCTGGCTACCTTCGAGAAATCAGTGACTTTGTATAGTGGTGTGATGACGTTTTTGTTGTTAAATATCACGAAGACAAAATGACTATGTATTGATTTGAGGCGAAATCAAACACCTCCTAAATCTGTTTTTATCAAGGGAGATGAGGTGGTGAGAGATGATGCTTACATATACCTGGATATTATGATTGACTCAAAGCTGAAATGGCATGAGAGCACTGCGAACATGATGAACAAAAAGTAAATTCTAGGATGTATTGTCTAAGGAAGCTCAAGAAAGTTGGTGTCATTGCGGATTTTCTTCTGATGTTTTATAATGCAGTAATTTCCAGTAGAATCTATTTTGAGGCAGCCCTCAAAACATGATCAAGGGAGGGTAGTTAAAGCCATACATAGAGCCAGTGTTATAGTTGGTAGACAGAAACTTCCGGTCTTTGTATCGAGGGAAAGTGTTTCATAAAGCTAGTCAAATACTCTGACAATTAGTACAAAGAAAACTGTAACACTCCACCAACCTCCACCTGGACAAACTTCAACCAGTCCACACATTGAAATCTATGGCACCCCACTAAAGTCAGTCAATAACTTCACATACTTGGGCAGCACGATTGCATCTGACAACACCATCGACATGGAAATTAACAACCGTATACGTGCTGCCTCAGGAGCCTTTGGAGGACTTTGTAAGCGAGTATGGTAACAACATGGCATTGCAATCTCCACAAAGTGCAAGGTGTACAAGGCGATTGTACTGCCAACACTACTGTACTCAGCTGAGACATATACTCTCTACCGTCGTCACATCAGAAAACTTTCCCAAGTGCATCTCCGGCATCTACGACAAATCCTTCGGATATCATGGAAAGACCACATTTCAAATATAGATGTGTTGAGACAGGCCAACATGTCAAGTATAGAAGCCATTCTGACTGCATCCCAACTCCGCTGGACTGGACATGTTACCCGAATGAGCAGCGATAGACTCCCAAAGGCGGTGTTCTATGGGGAATTATCCAGTGGGAAACGCCTTCGTGGAGGACAACGTTTGAGATACAAAGATGTGCTAAAAAGACATCTCAAAACAACACACATCCCTGTAAACACATGGGAACCTATTGCGCATGACAGACAAAAGTGGAGGCGGGCCATACATCAGGGAAAGATCCATATAGAAGAAAAGTTAACTAAAAAATATCAACATGAGCACAATCGTCGGCATGGCCTTCTAGTTGCTTCTATACCTACCGTCTTCTGCAATGACTGGGGCAGAGGTTTTGTGGCAGAAATAGGCTTAAATTCTCACCGAAGAGCAAAGCACAAGGATACCCCCTTCATTGTTGTCATCATCGAAAACGATGGACAGCAAAGAAGAGAAAAGACTCCGACCTATCACATCCGTTCCATGTCGAATTTTATTCACATCTCAGTCACAGAAGCAGCATATTTTTACTCACTTCCTAACATCACGACAAACGGATACAATTTTTCTTTTTTACCCTCTGCCATTTCAATTCTTAACGCTAATTAGACAGAAATCCGTGATTAAATAACCTATCATTTATACTGTATATATGTGATGTGCCAACTCTAGACCCAATGTTCAATATTTTGTTTCTATCGTGTTGTAAATGACTATCGGCACTGTAATTTCCTGGTCGGACAAATAAAGTATTACTATGTTGTATTGTATTGTATTGGTTCACCACACAAATATACAGCTTTGCATGTTTGAGTCCTTGACTGTAAATACTGTTATTTTGTCTGATTGTGATCGATTGGTTGGCCAGCTTAACATGTACGTATGTCGACACTCACCCCATGGTCTGCTTGCACTGTCATAATCGCCAATGACAAAATGGTGAAAAACAAAACGATGTTCGTCATTTTGCTGGCAATGTGACTCTGTAAGGAGATGGTGAACTTAAACTGTATTCAATGGTGCAGAAGCTTTGTCAATAATCGCATATCGGAAGTTCATGAGACTTAGTCCACCGGCTGGGGATTAAGAAAGAGTTCGCGTTTCTGACGTTATCCGCGATTTTGACAGGATTTGATAGGCTTAGTTGCTTTTATATTGGTCAGGAAATTTGGTGGCGACAATTATTTGTCTTTTGTCTCCGGCGCCCAAGTTTTTGTTTGAATGTACGATTCAAGCATTATTGTCATATCATCTTCGCAAATTACTACAAAGTGTACCTTTTGGATATTAGTTATGATTTTACGACACTACCAGACACGTTGTTAACAGTTGTATCATCATTGTCTTTGGTAAAATAAAATAAAATATAGCGTCAACGATTTACATAATTAAATATGGTTCCATCCATACTGCTGATGGGAAGAAACACATACACGTATTGTGTTAATATCCCAAGTGTTCCTACAAATTAATAGTTAGTGTTCCTACCTCGATCGACGACTCTTCACACTATTCCTCCTCACTCCTGTTCCTCTCGAATTGACTGCCTCCAATTGCCTGGTCTTTATATACGATTTTACCTAGCGTGTCAGCTTTGAAGCCGCCCACAAGCAACCTTTGAAAACCACACTCGTAAATATTTTCTTTTTTGCGTTCAATTGTGATTCACCGTATACATGTCGCGACATGTTTTTTAATTTCAGGACAGCATGCTGTTGAAAATCGTTCCCGTCAACACAGTATCGCCTTAACGTGTCCGAGACTACGTGTATGATGTGGTCAGCGATAACATTTCTGTCTAGGCATTGTTTTAATAAAAAAAAAAATATCAGTAGGAGAAACTAGCTACAGCAAGAGAAGCTGGAGCTCCCTCACTAGAATCGACTTCGGTATGTCTCAATATGCTTTAGCCATTTTGGTTTATTTTGCATTATTGTTATGTGTTACTGGTGAAAACATTGTGAAAACCGTTCCAATATTTCGCAAGCTTTTTTCTGAAGAATGTTTTCTTTGTTTTTATCATATTTACTGCTCTATGCGTCGGTACCTGAACTGTTTGTATCAAGTGGCTGGCGGGGCTGTTTATCAGAGTTGTGATTGTACCCATGTGGAAGGGGAAAGGAGATGTTCATGACATTGTTAGTACGAACTGTGAGGTAAAGTGAGGTAACAATGCAGAATAAGATAAGAATAAGAATAGAACCAGCTGCGATTTGGGAACGTGACAGGAGCAAAAGATGGATTGTTTGCGATCAGAGAGATTGTCGAGAAAAAGGAAGTGATTCGGGAAGGATGTACCGTTTGATGTTGTGGAATTGGAGAAGGCTTGTCGCGCAGCACCACGGAGACTAACGTTGGGAATTACGAGGTGTGTGGACGTGGGAGACGCAGATTTCAGAATAATGATGGAAACAATGCTATAATGTACCCAACGGAAATGCTTCGAGAGTTTGGAGCAGGAACAGGCCTCAGATGGGGAGGTGTCATTCTAAGAATAGGCCCTAATCGGTGAGGATTGGAAGCTTTGATGTTGAGCCAATTTAATTCACGAACACACCCTTATTAGTCGTACTGCTGAACGTTGCAAATACATCAACTTGTATGCTGGCCCTTTTAAGTTCGTCAGCTTTGAGAATAACATTCAACTGAAAATGGTATAAACAACTATGGAACGGCACGACATTTCGAGATCTCTTTACGGCATATTTCTGATACCATATGTTCTGTTGACACAAGTGCGCAAGTCGGTAAGTATTGTTGGTTTTTGCTGTTTTGAATAATGTTCTAGATAAAATATTGTTGCTGTCGTAACAAATGTGACGCATTGATATCTGAAGATTAATGCAAGGTGTATGACGAACATCCGAACGATGACGTACAACCAGACATTTAAACGTTGCACATAACAAGCCATAAGTCAAACGCCGGCTGACATTATTGCATATTTGCATGCGTGACTGTGCTTATGCATGCTGGTAGACCACGTTCCGTTCGATTTATTTGAAAAAAGTAGTGCATTGAATTGAATGCGTAGTGACGCCTCGGCTCAGTGGTTTGTAGCCAGGAGGTCATGGGTTCAGGTACGGGCAATCGGTCAACCAAGTCGTGTCATTTAACTTTATTATCTGGCATGCAAAAGCTCGCTTAAAAACATGTCTTTCTGGCGAGACAGCATAAACATATTCATATGATTAGAAATGTTGTAAACTAATGCATGTAAAATTACAATAATAATATAATTCCAACCAAGATAAATGGACGAGCAGAAATAATATTAGTATTGTATTTTTTGCTGGTTTTGTAAACACCACGGTATCAGCTAGTTCTGATACCTCTTCATCCGAGTTATTCACAATGAATACTTATTACTGTGCCTCGTAGCATAATCTATATGTCTTTTGTCAGGTAGGAAATGATTCAGTTTGTATGAACTTACTTTCATCTTGTTGAAATATATCTTACACAGACAGGAATGGCTTGTGTGTCAGGGGTATTAGAGGTCTTACACATGGTGGCGACTGCGTGCTCTACTGAAGGCACAAAGATAACTCTAGACGGTGGGCGTATATTAACACTATCTGACCCATTTAAGCAATGTTGTGTGTTCCCCGATTCTTCATCAACACCATATCTTATTTGCCTAATATTTGTGAAAAAATCGGGCCTATATTACTATGTTTCGTGTATGGCGCTTTTAAATTCAATATATCGGGCTAAACAAACAACCCACGGAGATGGAACGCGATATCTCTGGAAACGGAGCCATCCATGTTATGGTTATTTTCCTACAACCGACACAATTTTTAAAACAAACGAAGTCATGGACCAAAAATGTGACGAATTAAGTAATACGTTTCAACTACCTTGCATATAATTACCTGCTTTTAATACGATGCATCAAGTACACAGCCATGGTCTATCAAGGTTAGTGTTTAGGGAAATCTCTCTGTTTGTTGTATATAGGCCTTTGTCCCCACGCTTAACGTTGATATTTTGACCAACAGCGGGTAGGACGGCCCCTTCCACTCCTTCAATACCGGTCTGTGCACACAATGGGTGCAAATAGTAAATCACGTCAACACGCACAAACTCGACAAAAAAGAGCTACACCATTTTTACAGTCGTTTTACGGCTAGGTGAACTGGAATTACCCGCTGTCGTCACGCAACGCACGCGACTACGGATCGTGTGTGCATGACGGCATGCAGGCATGTTTTCGTACATAGCACTGCCAAACGTTTTCCATTTTGCATAACCCTGTCACTGTTCTCCTGCTCAGCATAATCTAATTAGGAATTTAATGGACACTATAACTCCTGTCGGCGTGGTATAAAGTCAACCCACTCCATTATGTTCGGTTCTTCAATACTTCCGTTCTTAGCACATCTCTGAGGCTGGTGTTATTTTCCTCCAGGTGGCTACCGAAATGGCTTAGCTGTCGAAACCTGGGTTTGTCTCTCGAGATCAGTCCCAACAAAGGTAAATCGTTGTCAATAAGTAGTATTTGTTTAGTGCATAATTTGTTGTTGTTGTAAATGTGATAGTCGTTAGGTTAAAATACATATTATTTTTGTTTGTTTTGTGTAGCGGTTAACAAAGGGTATGTCCCGTTGAGTGTTTGCATTAGCAACAACAGCAACAACATCACCAAAACAACAACAGGAGCAGTACTAACAAACAACATCAGCAATAAAAGCATTAAAAAACAAGCAACACCAGTAGCAGCAACAGCAGCAGCATCAGCAACAACAGCAGCAGCATCAGCAACAACAGCAGCAACATCAGCAGCAACAACATCAGCAGCAGCAGCAGCAGCAACAGCAGCAACAGCAGCAACAACAGCAGTTTAAAACACAAAACATACTTGTGATCTTCCGAAATAAATCTTCCAACTACATAGTTTCTGGTGAAATTTTTTTCACAGTGCCGATGCTAGCCGCGACGGAGCGAAGTACCCACTAAATCAGAGCTATTGAAACGAGCAGACATTCTAGGGGTGGTGCATGTAACGATTCGTCTAACACCGCTACGTCGTCTCGAGCTGGACAGATTTTGGGTCACAACCAGGCTCAATTTTCCGGTAGTCTCTTTTGAAGTGTTTGAATGATCGATATTTTGTCTAATAATGTTGTTGCTTTCCTTAGGACATACAAAAATAGTCTATAATATCGTATCCGCGCGCATCTACTCAGAACGCCCGCGTCGATGTTTTTTCACTGAAAGCGATGGTGGCGCCACACGGCGAATCAGCGATGAACCATGGGTGGTATATCTGGTTCAATCCTAATATAACAGACTCGTGTTTTGCACGACTTTTATGGTCACGCGGTCGGTCGGTTTGCGTACGTGGTCTGTTTCGTTGCGTTTCAATGACATTCGGGTAAAATGTTAATTTCGGCTAAAATTCGCTGCAGAGCAAAACAAATAAAAAATATGGCCTCGTTCAGGTCATGTCAATGTTGTCTGTAGTTGACATGTTCCGCAAATATCTACTTAATATCGGCGACAATTCGTTCTGGAAGAACAATATTGCTGCCACGAAGTGGAAGTAGCAGTGGCAGCTGGCATGTTGTGTATCTGTTTATAGCAAATTACCACAGGTTTAGGCATTCCACCTGGATAGATATGTGTAATATTGTGAGTAGGTTATGTTGTTCCTAGTTGTTTTACAGAAGCAATGTTAACATTTCAGCATTCACTAATACTATATTTACTAATATACCTGTGTTGATTTTTGGTTTGGCAGGTGCGATCAATTGATGACACTGTTGAAGTCAATCATATTCCGTTTAAGTTACTACCCCCTCAACAGATGACAGCACTTTTCATTGGATGTGTAGGACGAGTTGTTCCTGAATCAGCTGATCCCAACTGACAAGAAGCAACTATACATCTACCTTGAAAACCTGAAACGTTGCGGGATGCCACACAGAACCACTCTCCATACCCATGCCCCGGGGAAATGTAGGTAATCTTATTTTTCTGTGGAATACATCAGATGCTACCGATAGTAATACGGCAACAAACCTGGCTCGCATTACTGCAAAAGTGATAGAAGGTGCTCCACTCTACCACACTCGTCAGATGAGGCGTGACTTCAGGGAATCATGCAGCCTCATGGCTGATGTTAAATCCATTTTCACTTGGTGATGTGGACATCATATGTGATATACGATACATCAGTCCTGGCCGCCCAACAAAGTATGAACAGTTTCAGCAGAAGGCAGAACAGTACATTGAAAACGTTGCTGGAATGTACAGCACAGCAGTTCACGTGAGACGACATGAATGCATCACCCACATAGCCACTGCTATGTCTGTACCGCATCTCCTTGAGAGTAAAGTAACCCAGCTTTCCTGACGTACCCGTTCACTTTCAAATTGGCTACGCCTTCAATTTTGGCCAAAGAATACAACAACATATGCAGCACTGCAGCACAGTTCGTTTAAAAGTGAAATATATGTTGCAACAGAGACAGCTACGCGAACACCATGAATATGCTCACAATGCCTCAGCAGCTTTCAGATACCTCAAGGAGGTGGCAGTCAGGTACCGTGAATACTGTGTGTTCCTCAATGTGGACGGCAAACATAAGGTAACGGTGGCCGAACCTGGTGCTCCATTACCAGCTGTCGAGCGTAGACGACAGCTCCTGGTTAGCATGGGGCAAACATTTGAAGTAGCTGACCACGAAATCTTAAAGATGCACTTACGCCAAGTGTCATATTTGACCGGGAAGTACCTGCGACAATTGAAGGATCCTTCTATGGGGGCAATTTACACGTGGCACTGAACGACTCCGTGTTCACGCCTTCATCCCCAGCTCGCCATAGCGATGAAATGTCTGGCATCATGAAGGACACTGAAAAGCCCATATTGAAGTTATATAGCGACTGGGGTCATACCACAGAGTCAACTATGTTTCCGTGCTGTTGTCTCTCTATGGAAGAAGCATGACCTGGATGCATCAGATGCAGTGCACACAAACACACACCCGACATAGCTAGATCATCAGGGCGATGAATTTGTTCACAAACTCATTCCTGTCGGCAGTCATTTCGACCCGCTTTTTGCGTTGCCTAGTTACTTCGCCGTACGTCACAGGTACCGTGCGTCACTCCCAGTAGTTGATGGCAGGCACAGTCAACATTTCCTCCATGATTGCATTGGCCTGCACCAAGGTGGTTTCCTTGACAAACTCGTTGAGCCATGCACTGTCGTTCAGCCGCCATACTGCCTTCAGGAGGAGACGAATGTTTTCACTGAGTTTACATACACCTGCGTTCATTGAGTTATGCTACACCAGTTTAAAGTATCTGGACTTGCAAGGATGCCACTGAAGTACGAAAAGCTGACCTTCATAATTTCTCCAAGAGAAACTTGCGATGCGGAATGCGCAGATAATCTTGCAGCATACATCTGGTGTTTGTGCTTGGCGATAGTCACCGTATCATGCTTTCCGGGTATACACGTGGAGTTATCCGGCCGTTTGAGGAATTACGGAACTTGGTTCTCTAGTGTGGTGCCGGTGCACTCCGAGGTGCTTACCTATCGCTCTGATGTTGCGATTGTTATTGAATCTGTCTTTGGTGAGAAGGGAATTTGTCAACTTTGACTTGCTCTTAGGTGTGAATTCACGCAGCTGTGCGAGGATGTTCACGCCCAAACTGAGCTGCTTTTGAATGTTTTGGGTGCCTTCTGCGTTCTTCTGCCTATTATGCACAAAGGTTCGATATACATAGTAATGTCAAAGGTTAATTATAAAAGTTAGACAAAACATCACTGTTATGATCTTAAACGTCAAATATTGATTATCAAAGTGTCAGAGGCGCAAACCGAGAAGCCTTAAAGTTGTGTAGAGTTACCCATGGATGGCGCCATGCATATTTTCACAACCGTTTCATATGTGACGATTTCATGTTCTGTACGTGACGCATGTATTTTGTCCATATGTCACACAACACTTTTTTATTAACGATAAACTAGTCGTCACGTTCGCAACTAATATAACTAAAACAAATCCCTGCGGTAAACAACTTGGCACGATAATTGACATAGGTTCGAAAACATGTAATATAGATATATTAGGTTATTTTATTAGGACTTTCGGCACCATGTCAGGGGCGGAGTTAATAAATGACAGCTACGCATTTGTGTGTGCAATTATATATAATTTTACTGTATCAGTTTCACATTGCCGCTTTTAGTAAGGCCAATTTAATTATAAAACAATTACAATGTATTTTTACCGCGAATTTCCCAACATTTATATGAAATTGGTGACGAATATAAGCATGAAACTCGAACGATAGTTTTCTTGAAAAGTTGGCGCACAGCGCAGTTATATTATTAGTGGCGCCACACAGGGTATGAACCATCAAACGATAACGGTGCCCCTTTCTACAAAGCTACCTGTATAAATAAATTAGTATGTAACATAAAACATAAAGCAAAGTTGTTATGCAATAATATTATGTCAGGCGTAAACAAGACGTACGAGACAAGGTTGGGCCACTAGAAAACAGTTACATGGTGCTACCCAGTGATTGAACATGTTATTAGAACAGGGATGACCTATAATAAGTGCCATTTCTGTGAATGGTCAGAAACTGTGAGTTAAAAGTATGGTTTCTTTATGTTTGTCTAAACTTTTGGTGATTGTGATTATAGTCTGCTGTTGTGTATGCTGTCAACGCACGTGACCGGACTTTATTTTCTGTGCTCTCTGAAACGGAATAATTGTGTACAGGGAAAAACATTATTTACCTTACTGCCAGCAATAACGAAAAGTTAATTAAAAAGTATAATTGTTGAAACGGGGCTAGTTGAGCCACCCAAGGAATTTTTTTCAAAATAAACTGGGACATTGGATAGCCACAAGGCAATATACTAGCAGTTACTTACATTGGTTGCGATTGGCCTATAAGTTTATAATTTAATTGATTAATTAAGTGTGCCGACTTATTAATTAAGCAAGTAGATTTCTCAGAGACGTGTTGCGCCCATTGTGTAGAAGTGTTGGCTGAGTTATTATGACATTTTAGTACAAGGCTTGCGTATATTGTACAAATAAAGCATTTACAATTTACCAAACTTACATTACACTATGGCTCAACTTACCCCACACCAAGTGTAAGTTGAACCATCTTCCCAACCCTATTTGAATCTGCTACACAAACTTACCTATGCATACTAGATATATTACCTTGGTATCAGTTGATATATTGATAATCATAGTTTAAAAGCAATCTCAACATAGGACTAAGATTGTTCCCTCATCATCATCATAATCATCATCATCATCATCATCATCGCGGAACCTGTAGTGTCGTTGGGGCACCACCTATGACCTTGAAATCAGCTGTCTCCACATCTTCCTGTCTTCTGCCAAACTTTGTGTCTCTGAGAAGTCCAGGCCTGTCCCCTCTTTGATGTTGTCGTCCCACCTCTTCCTCTGTGTTCTTCGTCTTCTTGCTCCCCGAACGGTGCCTTGCAGGTTGGTCTCTTTCATGCCGGATGTTCGTGATACGTGCCCATACCATTTCAGCTTCCCTCTCTATACCGTCTTTAGGAGATCTTCATAGGACCCGATGGCTTGTTTGATTCTGTTGTGCACCTCTTTATTGGATACATGGTCCTTGTATGAAATGCAAAGGATTCAGTGAGTTTAACATCAGTTGTATGTAAATTACTCGAAACATTAATTAGAGACCACATGGTGGAATTCCTTGTAAAACATAAATTAATAAATACATCTCAACATGGGTTCCTAAAAGCAAGGTCATGTCTAACTAATCTCTGATGTTTTTTTGAAGAAATTACAAAGTGGGTAGATGACGGGTCACCAGTGGATGTTGTCTACTTAGATTTTCAGAAAGCTTTCGATAAAGAGCCACATCAAAGATTGTTACTTAAACTAAAATCCCATGGCATAGGTAATGATGTAATCAACTGGATAGAAAAGTGGCTTACACACAGAAAACAGAGAGTAATAGTAGATGGTGAGATTTCAAACTGGAAATCTGTTTTGAGTGGGGTACCACAGGGATCAGTATTAGGCCCTATACTGTTTTTAATATATATAAATGATTTGGAAGCTGACATATCTAGCATAGTACTAACATTTGCAGATGCCACAAAAGTATTCAGAAAGGTTACTAATTATACAGATAAACAAAGTTTACAGGATGATCTAGATAAATTAGTTAAATGGTCAGAAAAAGGGCAAATGCTATTCAATTATGGGAAGTGTAAATGTATAAACATAGGACATGGAAACATGAACGAAGAATATAAAATGTGGGATGCTGTTCTAGGTAGAACCCCACAAGGACTTATGAGTAACATTTAGTGCTGACATGAAAGTTTCAAAGCAATGTGGGATTGCTGCTTCGAAAGGAAATCAAATTCTAGTGCTAATTAGGAGAACTATCATGTATAAGGAGAAACAGCTAATTGTACCCCTGTACAAAGCAATAGTTAGACCACATTTGGAATATTGTATTCATGCATGGAGGCCATATCGTAAAAAGGACATAGACAAACTAGAAAGAATACAAAGAAGAGCAACTAGAATGATTCCAGAATTGAGAGACCTTAGTTACGAAAGTCGCTTATTACAATGTGGTTGAGACACTAGAGACCAGGAGACTAAGAGGAGACCAAATAGAAGTGTATAAAATAGTGAATGGTTTTGATGATGTTGACAGGAATATATTCTTCAAACTTAAAGAAGGCAGTAGAACCAGAGGACACAAAGCAGCATTAGTTAAGGAGCAGTGTAGGTTGGACATGAGAAAGTACTCTTTCTCACAGATGGTGATAAATTAATGGAACAAACTGCCAAATGATTGTGTTAATGCTAGTAGTGTGAATATGTTTTAAAATAGAATTGACAGATATTTGATTAGGGCGGGCTACACATAGATGAGAAAATTGTTGGACTCTCGATAAGCCAATGGCTTCCTTGTCCACTTGCCATCTGGAACTTGTTGTTTGGGATGGCAATCTTGTTAATTTTTTTAAAATCTTTCGATAGCACCTCATTTACATGGCTTGTACTCTTCTTTGTAGTTCGGCTGTAAGAATCCATATATCGCTTGAGTATAGAAATACTGACACGATAAATGATCGATCGATCTGATTGTGCATCGAATGTTGATGTTGTTATCTTTCCATATTGGTTTCAGTCTTGTCATCGCTGCTGTTGTCTGGGCAATCCTTGAAATGACCACAGGTTTGGCTCCCTCATCCGTGATAACTGAACCCAGGTACTTGAACTAACTTGGACTAATATTTGTCCATTCACTGTGATCTTCTTGTTGATGCCATTGGTGTTGTTGGTCATCAGCTTGGTTTTGTCAGCACTAATTTCCATTCCGTAGGATGCAGATGTATTGTCGAGGCGGCTCACTAGGTCAGCTAGCTCCTGTTCATCCCCTGCTAAACCATCGATATCATCTGCAAAGCGTATTTTTTTTTATTATCCTGCCTCCGATGCTGACCCTTCCTACGTGATCTTCAAGGGCGTCAGTCATGATCCTCTCAAAAAATATGTTAAATAGAGTGGGTGATAGTAGGCGGCTCTGGCGGACTCCGATGGTGGCGCGAAACCATTCCCCAAGGGTGCCATTCATAAGGACTGCGCTGGTGGCCTTGTCATATTGTCATACAGATGTGCTATGGCTCGAACAAGGTTGACACCAATGTTGTATTTCCCAATGATTGCCAATAAGGCTTAATGCCATACCCTGTCAAATGCCTTCTTGAAGTCAATAAAGACATAATAGAGATCTTCTTAGTGTTGCGGGTACTTTTCGCAGAGGATTCTAAGGTTCAAAATTTGCTCTGTAGTACTGTGTCCTGCTCGAAAGCCGGCCTGTTCTTCAGCGATGATGTTCTCTGCTTGTGGCTTTGAGTCTGTTAAGGATGAACTTCAACATGACTTTACTCGGGTGGCTGATGAGGCTGATTGTCCGGTAGTTTTTGATACAACTGTAGGTCGCCTTTTTATGGAAGTGTGATGACCATTGATTGGGTCCATGGAGTAGGCCAATCTCCTGTCTGCCAGATCTTATTGCAGATTGCTGTGACGATGTTGGTCACAAATTCTCCACCAGCTTGTATTAATTCAGCTGGTATGTTGTCAACTCCAGCTGATTTCCCTTTCTTTGAGGTTTTAACTTGCAGCCTCCACTTCTTCACGAAGAATTATTGGGAAGTTATCCTCTTCGGTGTTCATAGGACAATCCAATACTGCTGCATTTCCTTTGGTTTGGCTGTTGTATAACTCGGTGCAGTATTTTGTTAAACTCTCTTTCTTCTGTGAGGCATTTTCCTGACTTGTCTTGGATGGTGTTTATTCTTCCTTTCTTCTCATTTGTCAGATATTTTACGACTTGGACTGCTCTTTTGCTATTGTTTTTGTTCTTCTATGTCGCTGCACTGTTCTTCTATCCATTTTTCTTTGGCTTTTTTCATGCCTGTTCTGATTTCTTTATTGATTTCCCTATATTTATCATTTCCTCCGGGGCTGTTCTTCCCTTCTTTCAGTACTCTTCTTTTGTCACACATTTCAAGTAGCTCGGTGGTGACCCAGGATTTCGTTTTATGACGGTGTTTGCCGAGGATCACACTGGCTGTATCAGTCATTGCATTGTTGAAATTGTTGGTCGATGTCCCTGCGTCGGTGTTGTCTTCCTCTAGGATGGTGAGAGCGCAAATGTCCCACCTATCATTGCTTGAAATGCTTCTTCAATTTTTGGATCTTTCAACTTCTCCAGGTCGAACTTCATCCTTACTTGCTTTCGTTTGACAATCTTTTTCAGACGGAGACGGAAGTTCGTCATCACCAAGTCATGATCACTTCCTATGTCTGCGCCTGGAAATCTCCGCGTCTTTTCAATATTAATGCCAGACCGGAATCGCTGTTTCAACAATATGTAATTGATCTGATTGTGATACTGGGCATTCAGAATGTGCCACGTACGTCTCCTGGAATATGTTTAAAACAAGGTTGACACATATATTAGGAGGGCAGGTTACACATAGATGGACTCTAGATAAGCCTATATCTTCCTTGTCCACTTGCCATCTGGGCCAGCCCACCAATATTGTGGCTACAGTGCACTCTAAAGGCAAAGCCGGTGTACCTTTTTGTAATGTTGGTTAAAATTAGCCTACCGCTGGGCTATTATTGTGAGGAGTTGCTACGCATCGAAGTTATTCAGTCTATTGCGTGTTATCTTGCAGGGCATTTGCTTTGAATCCGGGCCCACCTAAATCTTGTTAAATTTACCTAGTAGGTGCGACATCTAGCGAATGCAAACGCAAACAGCTCCTAGCGGATCGATCGCTTCGATTGACAGCAGGGAAATGCCTGTTCCGGTGCTGGTCTTTCACCATCTACGCGTCGTACAGTTAAATTCGAAAACACGACGTTTCAGCCTCGTCCATATCGAAACCATTCTTGATTATCCACCGGAGACAAGGTTGTGTTACTGCAAGCAGCACTTGTTTGGAATCCGGACTCACCTCGATGTCGCCGTTAACACAGGCAATATGTATAGTAATCATGCACAATACATACCGAACTATGAAACGTATTAAACATGGTGTGCCATGGTGTGCGTTAAAACACATTTAATCACCGTTTTCCATGCTCGAATTCGCATATTTATGTCGTTTTCAGTGTCGCCGTCTTGCGAATACAAGGGGCAAGATAATGCTCAATGCAAGCTCAATATGCGACTTCGAATATCGTTAAACGTGTTTATGCACAGCATGTTTAATAATTTGCATGTTCTGAAGTTCAGTATGCATTGCGCATGCATTGTGCATGGTTGTTGTATATATTGCATGTTAATAACGGCTAAATTGAGGTGGGCCCGGATTCTAGACAAACATCCTGCAAGCTATCACGCAACAGACTGAATACCGTCGATGAACGGCAACTCCCCACAATAATAGCCCAGCGGTGGGCCAATTTTCACCAATATACAACAGGGTATACCGGTTTTGCCTTTAGAGGGCGCCGTAGCAACTCGTCTAATGATATCTTATGATCTCGTTTGGGAACGAAATAATTCGTTTATGTCTGGTATTGAATATACCTTGACATGTTATTTGCAACTTCTGCCAGATGGTGGAATCTTCTTAGTTTTATTCGTCGTCGTATTCTAATTATTTTTCTACAATATAGCCGTGTGTGTGTGTGTGTGTGTGTGTGTGTGTGTGTGTGTGTGTGTGTGTGTGTGTGCGTGCGTGCGTGCGTGCGTGCGTGCGTGCGTGCGTGTGTGCGTGCGTGCGTGCGCGCGCGCGTTTGTTCGTGTGCGTATGTGCGAATGTCAGTGTGTATGTGTGTGCTGGTGTGGATGGGTGGGTGTATGCATTTGTGTGCCAGTGAGTGTGTGTAGGTGATTTTTTATTTAGGTACATATGGCAAATTCAGGTATTACATATTAAACTAAAAGACCGCACCTAACATACCAAACAGTTTACCTCAATGGGCACCACTTCAAACTGCAAGACCGGCAACACAAAGATGCCAACTATGTTCTATCTAGTACGCTCGCATTAGCCTATAAACGCCTGCCATCTAGCGAATATGAGGAACACTATGTAAAAATATACAATGAGAGAGAGAGAGAGAGAGAGAGAGAGAGAGAGAGAGAGAGAGAGAGAGAGAGAGAGAGAGAGAGAGAGAGCTACCTATGCCTCTCTCCCGCTCTATGACCACCCTCTCTCTCTCTCTATCTATCTATCTCTCTCTCTATCTCTCTCTCTCTCTCTCTCTCTCTCTCTCTCTCTCTCTCTCTCTCTCTCTCTCTCTCTCTTCCTCTCTCTCTCTATATCTCTCTCTATATATCCCTCTCTCTCTCTATCTATCTCTCTCTCTCTCTCTCACTCGCGCTCTCTCTCCCCCCTCTCTCTCTCTCTCTCTCTCTCTCTATCTCTATCTTTTTCACAGTATCTCGCCTGGTCACGATTAGTGAAAAAAAAGTTTGAAGTGGGTAGGTATGTGGCCGCTCCATGCCACGATCCGCTCCACATAGACACGATAACTAAGCACACCTATGTTTATGTCAACCCTTGAACTAGGGCGACATACATGTGCCAGCAGTTTTTCGTTGACTTTCGATCACACCTCCGCATAAACAAAGCCATACTTGCAACGAAACAAAAGACGGAGTGTCTGGCGGCCTTACATTTGTGACTATGTTTTTTATAGATTGTCGGAGCCTGTTGCGGTTGCTTTAGGAACACGCTACGTGATGGATCCGTCAATACGTTTCAAACCTTTAAAAATTGCCCCACTGAATCGAGTTCTGGATATGATGGTCTCTCCGCGAAACATTTATAATCGACTCCATTTCCATTAATTAAATCACATACTTTAATTGCGAAAAAAAATGCTATATATCGAAATTTTCCCAGATAAACTGATGATTAGTAGAGTATCCTAAAAAATACATTGTTCAGTAATTATATAAAGTTAAAACATATTTTGGAAATACAATAATACATATTTGTTGGAACGTGCCAACACGTCGAACGTACACGATCAGTTACGTCCGACACATTGAGAGGTGCACCGTCCGACGACGCTTCAGCTGATACACACACACACACACACACACACACACACACACACACACACACACACACACACACACACACACACACACACACACACACACACACACACACACACACACACACACACACGTGATTGCACGTGTTTGCTAGTGCACACTGAAGCTATTCTTGTACATGATATATAGGCATGTTTTGAAGACATTTGTCAGTTATGTTTTAGCTGAAGTCGCCCCGCTGCTCGGTGTATAAACTGGGTGATGTAAGTTTAGTTTTTTATGCGCAGACGTCAGCACATACACCTGTTTCGTTGCTCCTGTTGAAATGGTTTAATGGTGCAAGTGGGACACCCGACAGGCCCCCACAAAGGGGCCCACAAAATCAATCATAATCCATTTGATTAGCAGTAAGCTTTCACATGTGACCTAGAACATGAATTAACACCAGCGGCGACCATTTAGCAGATGTCGATCAATATAATATCAGGGATGCCTTCCTCAAAGTGGTAGTGTTGGTTGACAAATATATTTCACTTTTATCATTAGTAACTGTAGCGGAGATGTATTTTTCCAAATTGAAACTGATCAAGGATGGTCATCGATCCACAATGAGCCAGAACAGGCTAGATCATCTGAATGTGTTCAGTACGGAATGGGACATTATGCGTCAGATTAATCTTGACAATATTTTGTAGGAATTCACTGCTGGCGAAACGCGCAAACAACTCATTGATGTTTGAGAAAGTTCAACAGATGTACGATCATATCTGACTATTCACATTATCATATCTCCTTTAGATCCGTTAGTAACTAATTTAGTGGCATTATATTTGGATGTCACTCTTCTCTTTCTTTGCTAACGAGAACTTGCACCTTTTCTGTTTTACACTTGTATTATTTTCTCGTATGTCGTGATATGGTGTATTTCTTGCTTGTCATTGTACTCTGTATTTTCTTTTATATATGTTTTTATGCCGTCATCGACAACAATATGTGAATGTCTACGCTCAAACGAGGCATAGAGTTACTTCCATAGTCAATACAAAGTGTATAGATATTCGTCGTTCATGCACTCGGTAAGCGCCACTTAAAAAAGTTTGTACCAGGCCCCAACATTGTTAGTCTGGTGCTGAGACGTGAACCATGAGACGACGCTGCAGCTGACACAACAATCCCACGTGATGGAATATTTATTTGGTAGGTAGCGTGCCGTGCCGTGCCAAGCAGTATACCCCACTGACCGCTTCTGTATGAATTATCAGTTAAACGAGTGAAACGATATTGTTTTGACAATAATTGACCTAACATCATCGCAACTGTCACTTTTAGTGTGCGAGGTCATACGACGGAAAATTTAAATAGTAGAATCAAACCTGGGATTGCGGGAACACATGTACTTATTAACTTTATATGTTGTGGTGTTTGCCTCTTATATATATATATATAGTTATATGCATCGCACGATACCTTTCATAGTGATATTTCTGAATGTCTGAAATGTTCAGGTTAAGCTAGACACAGAAAAACATACGGACAATTGCGCACCTGAACACAATTTGAGCAGGCGTTTACGTGGCACAAGGTTCAGGGTCGCTGGTCATACACCGCACTCCGGCTGCAAGTGGAATGACTGCAATATTTCGATTTATGAAGAATGGTCGTGCAATAGATGGATGTACGCACTAAATGATACCCCAGTGCGGGATAATTTAACTGTTGATGTCTCCTCTGAAAGACACATGCAGGCATAGCAAGCAAGCACAGCATGCAGGCACAGCATGCAGGCACAGCATGCAGGCACAGCATGCAGGCACAGCATGCAGGCGCAGCATGCAGGCGCAACGTGCAGGCGCAACATGCAGGCACATCATGCAGGCACAGCATGCAGGCACAGCATGCAGGCACAGCATGCAGGCACAGCATGCAGGCGCAGTATGCAGGCACAGCATGCAGGCATAGCGGGGTGAACGAAGTTGCAAAAGCTTCGAAACAGCAATTTGGTGCACGCGAACCCGGGTTCTCTCGATTGATAGTCCGGTGCTCTAGCCGCTGAATTACCGCGCCCTATTCGAACTACTAACTTACTATACACAAGAAATAAAATGTTTTCACCAATGTGATCCGAAACGCACGCACGTACGCTCGCACGCACTGCTGTGTATGTCCGCGTTTTTGTAATTTTAAAATACATCTGCGCTTATGTTCCGGTGTAGATAATTCAACTAGTGCCTGGATGGAAGGTGTGTTTCGTTGTTGTGTTTTTTCTGTCACTCGCTTTTTTCACTTGCTTTCAAAGGTTTTTCTCGTCGTCTTCCAAATGAATGTGATTTGGAAGCCCGTGGGTTGTAGTCACCAATAAGTGTTATATAAATAAGTCAAGGGCGCAGTCAGTGAACAAAGACACAATTAGAAATGCAAATCTGAGGAACACCTTTCACCATGGAGCAACACATAATGTTCTGTTCAAATAACTGAGCTAAGAATGTTGGCCAATATAATATATACGTGTTTCAATCTGATTTACTTGTCAGGTTTTTTTTATGTAAAAACAGTATTAACTATTAAATAAAATGTGAATTTTGAGCATATTATTTGTTTCTAAAAACAGTTAGTTGTACAGATCATCGTTTTATGATTTAGGTTATTTAGGTTTTATAAAATCGTCCTACTTCTTTTGGTTGCGACCGCACGACGCGTGCTTTGCCAACTGAATTTGTTTTTGTGATGGAGTAAATCAACTTGCCCTAAATTTCTTCGCCACAATAATGTGTCGTTGCTCCACTATGGAGAAAGTTTACCAGCCGCTTATGTACACTGCTGTGTTGGCGACCACAATAATTGTATTGATGTCGCTACACCGGTAAAACTGTTGATATAACGACGACAGGATTAATGCCTTTACGGCTAGCATGACGATGAATATTATATCACCACTAACATGATATAATCTTCATCAGTTGAGAAACTGACATGTTAATAAGGCAACCACTAAGGGAATAGTCCTCAACAAATCATCATTACTGTTTGAATTACAAAAAAACGTCATTTGATTCAAATACAATTGTTTAGTTTAAAGTATCCATGTATACCGAGGGCATATAAATATAGTATGCTTTAAAATCAATACCATCAGGACTACAATAAATCACAAAAAGAGGATAAATGAAAAATCCAATGCTGCAGATTAATGGAATGAGTACTGTGCGATTGCATATTTCAGAAGTTGGTGCGCGATGGACTGCAACATGCATACAAATGGCGTTGCATGAAATATCAACGCCATGCGCCAATAACTATCTTAGTAACGCACGCAGAAATGGTCATGACCATGCAACATATTGGGCCTGCAAATTCGACCAAGATGCACTCAAAGTAACGACTACACGTGGTGGAACCTTCGTGTGTGTGTGCGTGTGCGTGTGCGTGTGCGTGTGCGTGTGCGTGTGCGTGTGCGTGTGCGTGTGCGTGTGTGTGTGCGTGTACAATTTACGAATGTGGTATATGCTTATGGTTTGGCGACGCTTGCCAAGTTTTACATTATAATTAATGTTGGCTTTGCATGTCGTATACTTTCTCGCTGCTTCACTGACATTATGCGTTTTGCAACATCTCCACATTCTTAAGCACAAAAAACACTGCGAAAAATGACTGTGCCTAATACGCCATCGACGTAAGGCGTATTTGTAGGTTTGGGAACCGCCTCTGTTTTCACGCGTGTAACCCTAAATTTATCGCAAACAGCACTGCTAGTGTGTGATTTCGTACGTTTGATCCTAGTGCGGGTATACACATGCTTATTTATTTGATATATTGTGCTGTTTTCAGAAGTGCGTCTACATTCCATTCCATGCACCATATGACGATGTTGATCAAGATAATGTCAGGGATGCCTTTCTCAATGTGGAGATGTTGCTTCGCATATATTTGATTTTGATTATTAGTAACTGTAGCGGAAAGGTATTTTTCCAAGTTGAAACAATGAGCCAGAACAGACAGGTTCATCTGACCATGCTCCGTACGGAAAGTGACATCAAGCGTAGGAATTCGTTGCTGCCAAAACGCGCAAAACAATTTTTAGTGTTTGAGAAAGTGCAACAGATGTACAATAATATCTGACTATTCACACGATTACATCTCCACTAGAACCGTTAGTAACCAATTTAGCGGCATTGTATTTGGATGTCACTCTTTGTTTGCTAAAGAGAACTTGCACCTTTTCTGTTTTACACGTCTTGTGTTATTTTCTGGTATGTCGTGACATGGAGTATTTCTTGCTTGTCATATTACTCTGTATTTTCTATTATATAAGTATGTATAAAATCATCGACAACATCGGCATAGAGTTACCTCCATAGGCCATACAACGTGTTTCGATATTCGTCGTTCATGCACTCGGTAAGGGCTCACTCAAAAAAGTTTGTACCAGGCCCCGACATTGTTAGTCTGGTACTGAGACGTGAACCACGAGACGACGCTGCAGCTGACACAACAATCCCACGTGATGGAATATTTCTTTGGGTGTTAGCGTGCCATACAACTGTTCATATCTGAAGTATATTGGCATGTTTTGGAGACGAGTATTGTTTGTAATAAGAAATAACTTTAGTTGCCCCGTTTCTGGGTGTATAAACAGGGTTAAGTAATGTTAGTTTTGTGTGTGTGTCGTATCAAGCCGTATACCTTTCTCACCTCTTCTGTTGAAAGTATCAATTATACAGGTGAAATTATATTGCATAGTACGATACCTTTCATAGTGAAATGTTCAGATAAACTGGACACAGAAAAAACATACAATGTTTTCATGAGTGTGATCTAACACGCACGCACGCACGCACGCACGCACGCACGCACGCACGCTCGCACGCACGTACGTACGCACACACGCATGCACGCAAGCACGTACGCACGCACGCACTGGTGCGTGTCCGCGTTTTTGTAATTGTAAAGGACACCTGCGCTTATGTCCTGGTGTAGTCAATTCAACTAGTGCCTGGATGGAAGTTGTGCTTCGTTGTTGTTGTCTTTTTATGTCGCTCGCCTTTATGCACTTGCCTTTATCCACTTGCCTTTATGCACTTGCCTTTATCCATTTGCCTTTATGCACTAGCATTTATCCACTTGCCTTTATCCACTTGCCTTTATGCACTTGCCTTTATCCACTTGCCTTTATCCACTTGCCTTTATGCACTTGCTTTTATCCACTTGCCTTTATGCACTTGCATTTATCCACTTGCCTTTATCCACTTGCCTTTATGCACTTGCCTTTATCCACTTGCCTTTATGCACTTGCCTTTATCCACTTGCCTTTATGCACTTGCCTTTATCCACTTGCCTTTATCCACTTGCCTTTATCCACTTGCCTTTATCCACTTGCCTTTATCCCCTTGCCTTTATCCACTTGCCTTTATCCACTTGCCTTTATCCACTTGCCTTTATCCACTTGCCTTTATCCACTTGCCTTTATCCACTTGCCTGTATCCACTTGCATTGATCCACTTGCCTTTATCCACTTGCCTTTATCCACTTGCCTTTATCCACTTGCCTTTATGCACTTGCCTTTATCCACTTGCCTTTATCCACTTGCCTTTATCCACTTGCCTTTATCCACTTGCCTTTATCCACTTGCCTTTATCCACTTGCCTTTATCCACTTGCCTTAATCCACTTGCCTTTATCCACTTGCCTGTATCCCCTTGCATTGATCCACTTGCCTTTATCCACTTGCCTTTATCCACTTGCCTTTATCCACTTGCCTTTATCCACTTGCCTTTATGCACTTGCCTTTATCCACTTGCCTTTATCCACTTGCCTTTATCCACTTGCCTTTATCCACTTGCCGTTATCCACTTGCCTTTATCCACTTGCCTTTATCCACTTGCCTTTATCCACTTGCCTTTATCCACTTGCCTTTATCCACTTGCCTTTATCCACTTGCCTGTGTCCACTTGCATTGATCCACTTGCCTTTATCCACTTGCCTTTATCCCCTTGCCTTTATCCACTTGCCTTTATCCACTTGCCTTTATGCACTTGCCTTTATCCACTTGCCTTTATCCACTTGCCTTTATCCACTTGCCTTTATCCACTTGCCTTTATCCACTTGCCTTTATCCACTTGCCTTTATCCACTTGCCTTTATCCACTTGCCTTTATCCACTTGCCTTTATCCACTTGCCTTTATCCACTTGCCTTTATCCACTTGCCTTTATCCACTTGCCTTTATCCACTTGCCTTTATCCACTTGCCTTTATCCACTTGCCTGTATCCACTTGCATTGATCCACTTGCCTTTATCCACTTGCCTTTATCCACTTGCCTTTATCCACTTGCCTTTATCCACTTGCCTTTATGCACTTGCCTTTATCCACTTGCCTTTATCCACTTGCCTTTATCCACTTGCCTTTATCCACTTGCCTTTATCCACTTGCCTTTATCCACTTGCCTTTATCCACTTGCCTTTATCCACTTGCCTTTATCCACTTGCCTGTATCCACTTGCATTGATCCACTTGCCTTTATCCACTTGCCTTTATCCTCTTGCCTTTATCCTCTTGCCTTTATCCACTTGCCTTTATCCACTTGCCTTTATGCACTTGCCTTTATCCACTTGCCTTTATCCACTTGCTTTTATCCACTTGCCTTTATCCACTTGCCTTTATCCACTTGCCTTTATCCACTTGCCTTTATCCACTTGCCTTCTCACGTTGTCCTGTCGTCTTCCGAATGAATGTGATTTGTGAACATGTGGATTGTTGTCACCAATAAGTGTTATATGAACAATCCAA
>OY759274.1:34885846-34945846 GCA_963662155.1 Lamellibrachia columna | reverse complement strand
TCGGAATTAAGCATGCTTACATATATATATATATATATATATATATATATATATATATATATATATATATAACTTACTTAGCATATTTAATACCTTGCAGCGACTGGTCCGATATTTATGGTTTAGTATTATATCGTGAATTTGTTAACGTAAAGAACAACATATTAAAAAAAGACGCATTTTAGTGTGATATATGTTACCATTTTAAATTACTGCAACTTATATAAGATGATCGCTATAACAGTGACAGTCGGAAGGCAAATATTGGTAACTATATTCTATAATATATATATATATATACTATATAAAAAAACATCAATATCGTAACATATGCGTGGGAATGTTCATTAAATATGAAATTAATGTGGATGTGATTGTGAATACAGTTAAATCATTAATGTATTATACAGGCACTGGCTGCCCCGCTAAGTGCCCCAAAGGAGAGTGCAACTGCTATGGCAACGACTGTAAATGCCAATGTGAATCGAACGGCGAGCCATCGTGCAAAAAGGGTAAATGTGGCACTTAGTTTACAAATCTATAGGTTGATGAGTGCTATGGAACTGTGACGTGTGCGGTTATTGTGTAAAAATATATTTTTATATAAATCTAAACCGGGAACAAAGTAGTTCGAACATTATCAAATGAAACATAAACATAACATAAATATTATAATCGATTTTGTACAATGTTTTACATAGACAAATGAAATATGTAACACACGTATATTGGCATTATATTTAAATGTGGAAAACATTGTGATTGGGATGAGGCTAAATCAGAGATATCAACATTACTGAACCAATATTATTGCAAATATACATCAGTTCATTTGAAATGGTTTGTCGAAAACGAGGACGGTAATTATTTTATTGATTTCAGAATACGTATCCAATTTGCATATATCATTACTTTATAACGAATATCTCATGTCTCGTTATGCAAGTCAAATGCGATCGACTGCCTCAATATTTGTTATATCATTTAAATCCACTTACACCGGTGCCTTTCTTTACAGTTCCATTGGTTACAAGAAGTGGTAAGTATATTGGATAGTCTAGGTATATTTTTCTGCATTGGATGTTATGGATGTTAGCTACCTTTTATTGGGATAATATTGATAATGACCAACACCATTTACATAAACCAATTGTGAAGTATGATTAACTTGGTAATCATCAAATATCACATGATATGGTTTGCATTAAACTAGTCGGATGCCTTTTCTTCTTTACACACATCTGCAACATCAAGAAAATCATTATCTTCAGTTTTAACGGTAGTAACAATTTCTGAGATCGGAAGTTGGTGTAAACTTCCCGCAGCCTATCCGATTCTTTCTTCACAAGCAATTTCATAATTTCGAGAAAATGTGTTTTCCAATTGTAATTATGTGAACTATTGCTTGTGCAGGAGGTGACGACTGCGACGTTAAATGCAGCAAGGGGAAATGCAAATGTAAGGGGCCTTACTGCCAATGCTGGTGCTGGAATGGAAAACCAAAGTGCAAGGGTGAAATTTTCGGCAAAGTCCACTACTGCAAGGCTACGTGCAAGAACAAGAACTGCAGCAAAAAAGCGGCCTGTGCCTACTGTCGCTGTAACAGTTCGAAAAAAGGAAAATGCTCGACCTGCTAAAGCCACGAGACTCTCAGCGTCGCCGCTGTAGAGCAAGCCAAGACGGCAGGGCTTTAATGCATTTGCATATGTATTAATTCCAGTAATAAAGCTGAATCTGGCAACGTTTGTTATTATTTAACTGCATATTATTCAGTACGTGTCGTGTGTGTGTGTGTGTGTGTGTGTGTGTGTGTGTGCGTGCGTGCGTGCGTGAGTGCGTGCGTGCGTGCGTGCGTGCGTGTGGGGAGGGGGAGCGATGCATGCGTGCTTGCGTTTGTGTGGGAATGCCCGCGCTTAGCTGTGCGTGGATGAGTGCATGCGTAAGTACTCTGAAGTTCAAATTTTAAAGCGCTTACCCAAGTCTACTGGATATCCGACATCCCATTTCGCACAACTTTCCATTATTTTCAACAATAATAAAATAGATCGGGGAACTACCTTCAGACAAGAAGAGGCTTTCAGTACATTAAAAGGGTATGCTGTCTCATGTCATCGGTTTCTTCTTAATTCAATGGCCATCGTAGGATTCGAAACGGCCATGATTGTTTTATGGCTTGTGGTAGTCGTTTCACATGGAGCTGCTCTCTAGATATCAGCTTGTTAACAGATGCATGTCAGCGTATTTCAATGCAAATTCAAATGTTTCACTTGATGCAAATACAAATGCCATTTTGCAGGAACGCATTCTAATGCAAACGCAAATGTTTTGGGTTCGCACTAAGATGCATATGCAAATGTTTTTGTTACACATTTGGAAATGCACTTGAATTAATTTCACATGCTTTGGCTTTATGTTAACGTTTTGTTTGATTTGGAGAAAAAACAATGTAATGTATACAAACACATTATAAATCTGTTTAATAAATAGTACATTGTTGTAGCCACCAAGTCCCACAACATGAACATGTATGTAGAGTAATATACTGAGTCACACAGTTCCAGGCCTGCAGAGCTAGTGCAAATGGGAGGGATTAATAGACAATTGACAATTTACTCTGAACTATGGCAGGGAATAAAAGTCTAATCATTCGTGTACGCCAGAATGGAAGGGGAACCCAAAACAATATACTGTCCACTGGTGGGGTCACTGGGAGGATAACAGGGTGGATAATTACAGCTGCCACTAAGCACTCTCTCTGGTTGTAAATAGTTAGGGCTGGCATTGCTAATGATTACCCCCCCCCCGATGAGCTGCCACCCTAACCCACCCCAACAGTATCAATAACATCTTACCCTTTGACCAGTTGACCATTGACCTACACAGCACTTTTTTGAAAGAGCACGTTGTGAAAGTTAGTTCGCAGGTAAGACAATGATTTCGTACATATAACTTTTTCCAATGGAATATTGTGAACTTTTGAAAGTGAATCTAACAATACTATTTAATCAAAGAATTACGCATGGATTTGATTGCGCATTTGACAAATCAAATGTTTCTGGGTCGCATTCAAATGCTAACGCATTTACAATTTCACGGACGCCTTTGAATGCGTATTCAAATGCTGAATATTCGAATGCGCATTCAAATGCGTTTCCATTTGTTAACAAGCCTGCTAAATACAATGTACACATTATTTGGGGTTTATCCCGAATAATTGGAATATTCCCCATGTTACTGACTGAGCAACACAACAACCTATTTAAATACAAACTTCTGTAAACAGACATGAGTGCCTGTCTGTCTGTATCTGCTAGGGATTTAATGCCATTACTCCATGCAATTTATATATTACATACCTTGTTAACATACATGCCTTATATGTAATACACTCATTGTTGTTGAATATAGTTTCTTTACTGATTGTGACATTTCATAACAGGCAGTTTATCTGAGGACCAGCAGAAATCTTTCACTGCTTTTAATAGGTCAATAACATTTTATACTTCTGGAATGCCCAGGTCAGTGGTGTTTTATACTTCTGGAATGCCCAGGTCAGTGGTGTTTTTGTTTAGGCTTTGCTCATCCTCTGTGAGAATAAATACTTTTTTATAGCCAGTGTACACTGATGTTTAGCTTATGCTTCTTTATGGCCTCTTGTTCTTCTAGCTTCATTGTGTTTGAAGAAATTAGTTAAAGGTGAGGGTAAAAGTACATTTTTATACAGCGCAGTACTCATTTTGTGGGACTGTTCAAAGCGTTTTGCACTTCACAACCTGGCTGACCTGTTCATTTCAATACTATTTCAAATTATCTGGGATGCATTCAGCCATGCCGCAATTACTGTGTTAAGTCTATTCTTTCCGATATATACCTCTTTCTGTAGCCAGGTACTCATTCATACAGCTGAGTGAACAAAGTGGTATGAACAAAATTGCCAAAGCTTCGAAATGACAGCAAGAAGATTTGAAACCTGGTTGAGAGCCCGACCTTCTAACTGTTACATGCTCCACAAGTTCCATCAAAGTATGTTCTCAATTAAAAAAATGTATTTATTTGGTCTTTGTGAATCAACTTAATTTTCTTAGTATTTTTCATCCTTACAATATTACATCCATACTTGCACACTATTCGAAACGAGATATAATATTGCCTTACGTAGGATAATAGTGGTTAATTAACAATATTTCCTTATATGTTCAGTACTGACCTACAACAATATTATATATATATATATATATATATATATATATATATATATATATATATATATATATATATATATATATATATATATACAATAACTATAATGACATCTCCTATTTATTATATATTTCATATTTGCCTTTCAGATCATCATCATACATGTAATTGGATAATAGCTGTTTGCATCACCATGACAACCAAAATGTGGATTACTTGCAGTCAGAAGTGTGTGAATAGATGGAATACTGACTCCCAGAAGTGCACCTTATGCTACATTGTATTAACTGTCAATAACAACATTAAGCAACATTAACTGATGTGACAAAGAAATTCAACACAATGTCAGCACTTATACAGTGAACAGAACAAGGTCAGTAGTCATGACAACAATGTAGCAGGTGCCCTATACGACACGAGCGAGGGTTGGGAGCAGTTCTACCCCAGTAAAGGATGTTAATAATCCTACATCAACTATGCCAATTCGTGTCACTACAACATCACCTGCAGTTACCACAACCACACCGACCATTGCTACCATGACCTCACCAAAACATACTTCAAAGGCACCAGTTGTGGTATCATCTAGAAGGACAACCACGAAAAACAACATTTTGAAGACGTCAGCTGCTGCGCTACCTATAAAAATTCCTAACAACAGTGCCCCCAGCAAGACGTCAACTGTAGAAATGGCGGTGGTGAATGAACTCGTCAGAGATATTCTCAATAATTATTATCATAAAAAAATCAATTTAACTGGATCAATGATAAAGACAAAATGTATTCTTATTTATAAGAACATTTCTTTCATCTGCAGATTTAAAGAGATTAATTTGAAAATAGATTTTTTTGATGCACATTTAGTACTGAAAATTTTATAAATGTAGTATTTCAGTGGGTACCTTACTCTAATTGACATCTGTCAATGAAAATATGTAAGTATCAAACAATTATTTAAGAATACTGGCAATACAACATAGTTTGAGCATCATAGCCAACATTTATATTGATTCATGTATGTTATGGTATATTCTCCCCTTGTATATTTCACATAGTGTTGACAATTTCTAAGATTTGGCCATTTGTGATGTCAGATATTTAGGTTTTGCTTGATGCCAATACTTAGCATAAGAAGGTTCATTCATTCGTTCATTCATTCATCTGTTCGTTCATTCATTCATCCACCGGTCCATCCATCCACCAATTCATGCCTTCACTTGCATTCATGTGAACTCTAATGGAATTGTTGTAATCGCTTCATTGACCCTTTGTTGCTTATAGAGGCAACATATATATTATATATATATATTATATATATATATATTATGGTTCATGTTGGCAGTGGATCTTTATCGTAGAGTACTCTATGAGTTCAAAGCAGGTTACACATTTACTACCCCTATGTTGAGGTTTTAATTTTCATGAACTAGGAATCAGGTAAGACTCACCACCTTTTATCATTAAAGTTCCAGCTTATATATATATATATATATATATATATATATATATATATATATATATATATATATATGTGTGTAGAAAGTACTGCAGGTGCTTCGTGACATTGACCCGGACACATATCTCACAAAAACAACGACGCCACAAACTACGACAAGTTGAAGATATTGTCACAAAGCACCTACTGTACTTGCTAACATTGGACGAATTTAAGGTTTGTGTAAGGCTTAAAACAGTGGAGAAAGTGTTTTTGTCAAAAATGCTTGCTGACCATAATGCATTGCATATTACATGTCTATTACAGTGAGTGTGTGCCTTTGTATCGTCTCAGTTTGTTTCACGTGTGAACTGACATATATGCACTCACATATATGTATTTATGTTTTACCCTTTGTTGCTTATAGAGGCAACACTTTTTATTAGTGGTCACCAGTTGCGTGAATACCTGTGTTGAATACTGTTTTTCATGCATCCGACTAGGATCGTTGTGCCAGAATCTATTTTCACGTCATTTCTTTTGTGCGAAGCGTCGCTCTTCCATTAAATCATCTATGTCGGCAGAAAAGAACTGGTGCGCCGTTGTTGTTTGTTTTCGTGCAACTTCTGCAATAAAACGACACGAATGAACGAGATGAACAAGATGAATTTGTGTTACAAATGTAGTGTATGGGACGGGAAGGAAATTATGCAGTAGGAGGGATAGTAGTGCTGAGATGTGCGTTTGCGTGTGCATATGCATTTACGTGTGTCCTATTTTATTATATGCTTGCTCTATAGACGAGCACATCACATGTATACGTCGTTGACTTCACGCGGTTTACTTTCTATCGAGAAAGAGCGATAAATATGTATTGGTTTAGTCTGTTTCGTGGTTCCAACAATTAGGGACCAGCAACCTATGCAATGTTGACCTCACACGGTTTACTTTCTATCGAGAAAGAACGATAACCATGCATTGGTTTAGTCTGTTTCGTGGTTCCAACAAACAGGGACCAGCAACCTATGCAATGTTGACCTCACACGGTTTACTTTCTATCGAGAAAGAGCGATAACTATGCATTGGTTTAGTCTGTTTCGTGGTTCCAACAAACAGGGACCAGCAACCTATGCAATGTTGACCTCACACGGTTTACTTTCTATCGAGAAAGAGTGAGAAATATGCATTGGTTTAGTCTGTTTCGTGGTTCCAACAAACAGGGACCAGCAACCTATGCAATGTTGACCTCACACGGTTTACTTTCTATCGAGAAAGAGCGATAACTATGCATTGGTTTAGTCTGTTTCGTGGTTCCAACAAACAGGGACCAGCAACCTATGCAATGTTGACCTCACACGGTTTACTTTCTATCGAGAAAGAGCGATAACTATGCATTGGTTTAGTCTGTTTCGTGGTTCCAACAAACAGGGACCAGCAACCTATGCAATTTTGACCTCACACGGTTAACTTTCTATCGAGAAAGAGTGAGAAATATGCATTGGTTTAGTCTGTTTCGTGCTTCCAAAAAACAGGGACCAGCAACCTATGCAATGTTGACCTCACACGGTTTACTTTCTATCGAGAAAGAGCGATAACCATGCATTGGTTTAGTCTGTTTCGTGGTTCCAACAAACAGGGACCAGCAACCTATGCAATGTTGACCTCACACGGTTTACTTTCTATCGAGAAAGAACGATAACCATGCATTGGTTTAGTCTGTTTCGTGGTTCCAACAAACAGGGACCAGCAACCTATGCAATGTTGACCTCACACGGTTTACTTTCTATCGAGAAAGAGCGATAACCATGCATTGGTTTAGTCTGTTTCGTGGTTCCAACAAACAGGGACCAGCTACCTATGCAATGTTTACCTCACACGGTTTACTTTCTATCGAGAAAGAGCGATAACCATGCATTGGTTTAGTCTGTTTCGTGGTTCCAACCAACAGGGACCAGCAACCTATGCAATGTTGCTTGTCGTGAAATAGTCTACTTTCTTCAGATGAATTTAAGTTGTTTTCCCCAAGAACGCATTGCAATGTTGTACTTTATCTTATAAATGTTGCCGGTATAATGGGTCAAGTCTACGTTATTTAATTTAGTACATGGACAGGATGGCAATTTTTTTACGTTGCGTACAGGATACTCCGATAAACTGCTTAAGACATTTCAAGTGCAATGTGTGTAATTTGCTAAGAAAAAAGTGCTGTTATTTGGAAAGTTTACTGTTGAATTGTAACCAAGTGATGACATGATATGCGTGTAGTTTTGCATTTTAGCTTAACACAGAATACAATGCCAAAATAGCTGTTGAGTTGTTGGCAATTCACAAACTGCCTAGTCAAATGAAGTCTCGAATCAATGGCCTGCAGGTTTAAGTCAAATCTCGATTCATTTCATTTTGAATTCCAAGTCAAGTCACGCCAAAATGGGCGACTCGATTCCGCTTCGAGTAAACCCTAAGACTCGATTCAATAAGTCTGCAAAATAGTTTGTATGTTAACTTTGGCTGATGCCTTCAACTGCAGCTATCCAGTACACCCTGCCACACATTTAATTGTATTTATCCATCTACATTATTAGTATGTGCTCTGCTTTCAGCCCTGTGACTTCGGTGGAATTTCCGTCAAGGATTATGATGCAGCAACATATTTTATACTATGAAAATTTCGACATGTCAAAGTAGGTGCCTCATATGTTTTCCCCGCATGTATGTTCCGCATTCATCTACAGCATGTTCTCTATATGCACTAATCATCCTCATTTTCTAGTGCCTGTGCAGTAGATTCCCTTGGGTCAGTCTTATATGTCTAAACATATTGCGCACACACATTTTGAGGATTCATAAAAAAGTGTGGCTCTGGTCCAACGGGAAACACCAACAGTCACGAATTACACCTACTCGAATCGATTGTGATGCTCAGTGAGGTAATCATTAATTAATTTTTTCCGAAGAACGGAGGAGCTGTGGGAGGAAGTTGTTGCAAATGCGATTGACGAAGATAGCGGATGCTAGTGAAGGGCAGAATGAGAAGAATAAAGTTAAGACTGAGATGGCAGGATATGAGACAGAGAACGAGGGATATAGTGAGTGAGTGGGAACGGGCGGCACACACGGTAATGTAGCTCGTTGATGCATTCACACGTTGTATGACATAGTAACAATATATCCCCTATTTCTTTTAAATATCCTTGTTATACAATACTGTATAAAACACTTTTATTGCGCTAAAAGCTTCGGGGGACCCAAGCTCGTCAGCGCACCAGACCAAAAGGGGATAGGCAGTTCCTACTCAATAAGCAATTCCAGTTGTAAACAGTTGGATTTGTACGCTGAGGAGCTGTGGAGGATAAGCGAGTTTAGCTTACGGCGAAATGTTGTTATATTTCCTATATACTTAACACTAACAACATAGTGCAATTTCCCGTCACTGTGTTGAATCGCACGAAATTGTACGCACAATGCATTCAACGAATGTTTGCGTAGGGCGATCTACAGCTGTCCGATAATCATGAAAAAGTGTAACAGTTTTTGTCGAAAATGTTTGCTGAATATGTGTATTGTGTAGTACCTTTCTTTCAGTCAGGGTGTGTCTGGGCATCGTGTCAGTTGTTTTTTTAGTTTTACCGGCGTGAACCGACGCATATGCACTCGAATATTCATATTTATGTTCTATCCTTTGTTGTCTACCGAGGCAAAACTGTTCAATGGTATATAACAGTTGCGTATGTACCTGTTTTGAATGCCTTTGTGTCACGCACCCGATTATTTTTTCGGAGCACCTTCTGTTTTTACGTTAAATGTTTTATGCGAAGGGGAGTTATTTTCTACTAAATTAAATAGGTCGGCAGGCCACTCTATTTGCCTAGTCTCCTGCGTCTTTCAAATATCCCCGTGCAGCTCAGATCATCTGTTTCACAAGTTCCTAAAACTAAGCTTTACCTGGGTAGCTGTGCACAACATTTGTAGCAAACTTCACGTTACTTTAAAATCATCTGATACTATGGCTACCTTCTGCCAATAACTGAAGATAGATTTGTTCTAAATTGAATTCTACCGTAATTCCTTCATGATGTAGTTTATCATATAAAGCTTAAAGCTTACCGATTCTGGTTTGTTGCCCCTGTGAGCCCAGGTTCCGTAGGATTTAGGTTATATAGATGTTTATTATTTCAAAGACTTTGGCTAGGATTCATTGTAATATATGGGATAGTTCGTGTCAAATCAACCAATTTTCAGGAAATTTCAAAAGTTTATGTCTCAGAATTCTTCCATGTATTCATCAAATGACAGCGTTATGTTTATTACTCAAAATAGGCAGTTTCACTGCGACAACTTTATATCCATACAACAGTAAAAACATCGATACTATTTTGCTTTGAGTTTGACAGCTTAAAAATAGGATATTGTAATCGAAGGCGTTGCCGAAGGTACAACCCGTTGTGGGCGATATTAGAAAGTTGCTACACATACATTAGAAGTATTCTAATATACGTGTAATTTATCAAACATAGAAACTGCAGTTCATAAATAATGTACCGGTACCTGAACGGTGGTTAGATCTCTCACAATTTGCAAACACTTGTAATTTTGTTTTGCTTAGGAAACAAAATGGTAGGCTTACGGCTACGTCTACGGCTACTCTACGACAAGTTCAACATTCGAAAACTAATGATAATAATGATAGTATTTGGTACATATCCTGAACACCATAACGATCACAACAGTAAAATTTTTATTCATGAGCGAATAATAATCATTACATTGCCGTGTACATATTACATATTTGACTGAGGCATAGCTAAAAGCAAGCAATTAAAAACAGCGTAATTTAACAAACACAAACCTACCGAGTGGGCGTAGCTTAACATGTAGACAGCGCACATGGCAAGACCCTGCAAACGGCCATATGTTTTCTGTGTGCTGTTGTAGATTTCGCAGATAAAATAACATATGTCGTTTGTATATATCAATAGACAAATTCAGTTGTATGGTAGATGGTTGGGTTATAGAACGTCCCCGCTAAATAAAAATCCAACATACATAGCCGTTTGTGTTTTATTCAAACAAATACGCAATGTCGCCTGACGGTGATGATTATTGAAATGAATATATACACCCATTTGCAAAACTTTCATGATATTATAATTTGTATATTTCCATAAATTAAACGTATTAATACAACCTTAGGGCCACTTGCAGCCATAAGAAGCCTTCTCTTATTCCGGTCTTCACATTCTTTTTCGCTGATTTTCACCTTCTTAGCTGCAACTGCAAAATGAAATGCTGAAATTCCACGAACATAACACAGCAACAGTTTTTCCTTGAACTCTCAGAACATGCGTACCTGCAAACATAAAATGTTACGTGTTAGTTGAATTCGGTATTGCTTTCTTTGCACGAAAATACCAGACAGTAAAATCTGTTTTACTTCACTACACGAACAATGCCAACAGTTTAATGGCTTTCCTCGTGTGTTGCTGCTCTCAGGTTGCAGTGTAAGCATTGTCGTCACACCCCTTATGTGTTGGTATATTGTTATGCCTGTCTAAAAACTATGCGCAGCAGTCGGCTCTCTCTCTATGTGAAACGTTTTTAGCAGTGCGTTTTGTAATATACGATGTGACATCCTTACTTTTGAATAAAAAAAAACCGTTTTGTTGTGTATGTCTTTGTTTTCTGATGCCTGGCACAAATGTCTTGTAGGTCGCTAAAATCTATGCGCAGCAGTCGGCTCTCTCTCTCTCTCTCTCTCTCTCTCTCTCTCTCTCTCTCTGTGAAACATTTTTTAGCAGTGCGTTTTGTAATATACGATATAACGTTCTTACTTTTGAATGAAAAAAGACCGTTTTGTTGTGTATGTCTTTGTGTCGGCGCTTATGTTCTGATGCCTGGCAGGAATGTGTCAATAGACCTGGTATTCTCCTGTAGGTCGCTCTTTTTACGTGCCGTTAAGAATCTTCCTCCACTTGATGTGTTTTGGACCGCTGCCATGATGAAAGGGGGTGCATGGTAAACATGGTAGAAACAACGGTAGGCCTGACTCGTATCAAGTAGAAATGGGTTTACAACTTTTGGACATGGTTAGTCCAAACTATCGAGTTTACAAAACGTAAACATAATCATATTAATTAATGAAACAAACATATGATGCAGATTTCGATATGAGCCAATACCAGCTAAATATCCAAACACGGTACAAATTAATAGTATCGGGCGGGTACACACACACACACACACACACACACACACACACACACACACACACACACACACACACACACACACACACACACACACACACACACACACACACACACACACACACACACACACACACACACACAAACACACACACACACACACACACACACACACACACACACACACACACACACACACACACACACACACACACATACACACACACACAATAGAAATGCATGTAAACTAAACTAAAACGTTGTATTTACGAATTCAAATATATATGATGTATTCGAGGCGAATTACGTGACATGTGACATTTCCATATGCTTAGTTATAACCGGAACCGGGATGGGTATTTCCGTATTAGCGGCCCCAGAGTGAGCTGTGGTTACACCTTAGGTCGGGAAACGAAATAGTTCGTTGCGTTTCTATTCATTAGACGTCGCATATAATAGTGAATTTGGTCGAAAGGAGCCAAATTATCTGTGGATGGTGCACACCCCACAGTATGGCGCCATTATCTTTACCTCGCTGGGACCAGCATTGCCTCGATTATCCAAACACCGGGAGATGGCGCCACCGTTTGTCATCCACACATATCGGATTCGGATCAATTCTAAACTTTGACTACACTGACACAGCTGTCACACTGACACAGCTGTCACACAGACACAACTGTCACACTAACACAGCTGTCACAATGTGACACAGCTGTCACACTGTGACACAGCTGTCCCACTGAAGAGTTAAATCATGCATAATTATGATGGCCGAGAAGGGCCATCGCTGATGTGTTCTGAATTTGGCAACGCGATGGAGCGATGGAGCGATGCGCAATGAGATGGAGCGATGCGTGATGTGATGCGCGATGCGATGGAGCGATGCGCGATGCGATGCATGATGCGATGGAGCGAAGCGCTATGCGATGCAAGATGCTATGGAGCTATGCGTGATGCGATGCAAGATGCGATGGAGCGAAGCGTGATGCGATGGAAGATGCTATGGACCGATGCGTGATGCGATGCAATATGCTGTGGAGCGATGCGTGATGCGATGCAAGATGCGATGGAGCGATGCGTGATGCGATGCAAGATGCGACGGAGCTATGCGTGATGCGATGCAAGATGCTATGGACCGATGCGTGATGCGATGCAATATGCTGTGGAGCGATGCGTGATGCGATGCAAGATGCGATGGAGCGATGCGTGATCCGATGCAAGATGCGATGGAGCGATGCGCGATGCTATGCAAGATGCGATGGACCTATGCGTGATGCGATGCAAGATGCGATGGAGCGATGCGCGAAGCGTTGCAAGATGCTATGGAGAGATGCGTGATGAGATGCAAGATGCTATGGAGCGATGCGCGATGCGATGGGCGATGGCGCGATGGAGCGATGAAGCGATGAACCGATGAAGCGATGGAGCGATGGATAGATGGCGCGATGGAGCGATGGGGCTATATTTTTATTTAGTGCAACAACTTGTCGTCTTGCATTGTAGACACATACCATTATGTGCGTGTCTGAGACATATAAATGTTGTTAATATGTAGATGTTTACGAAATAGTAGCATAGTAGAGTGTTCTCGTCGTCCTCTTGCTAAACAAGATAGAATCTCGATAGGGTAACCCGGACATATGTGTCACACACCAAGTTATGATACTAATTTAAGCATATGTTAGCGACATAGTACATTAAAGTTGATTATTCATCTTGCGCCTGGCTTATTTCGTAATGTAATATGTTATATATATGCAGAGGAAGCCGATATGTTCGCATATAAGAATAACTTCAATTATTACCAGAAGCCGTATTTGCATTAACGAAGATTCACTTTTACTTTTCGAGCTGTTGTGTGACGTCATGGGGTGACGGTGTTATCCTCTTATCCAAGTTTGAGCAGCGTACTATAATATATCATGTTGAGCATTCATCACAATCATTGGTACACGACACCTCGATTTGTGTTGACAATATATTATGTATGTTTAGATTTAGCTATCGCAGTCTTTCATATATAATAATAGTTAATTTACATGATTGGTTGTTATGTACAGGTAGACCAACCTCGCTAATTCACACATTGTAAAAGACATATATTATTTTCTTGTATTAATACACACATTTCTATTATAATTTTAAAGGTAATATTGTGTTCATATGCATCATTTTAATTTATTATATAGATATTTTATTATAACATTTTGATGTCTACCCATTTTTGTATTCATTCGTGTATTAAGGTAATGTTTAATGTTCAATTTGTCACTTTTAGTAAGGCAATTTCAGTATATATATTATTTGTTGATACCACAAATGTTACTGCATTTGCGCGGAATTGGTCACGAATGTAAGCATCAACCATGTATATTATGTAATATTTATAGAAGAGATTCAACGGTTCCGAATTCTTCTTGTCGTCAGAATGAACCTAACACAGTGGACAGCGTATTAGCTTTTTAGCACAAATGTAAACATGTAATGTAATGTAGACATCATACAAATTCCGTGTATACTCGCCACAACGCGAAAATAATATTGGTACAATACTGTGGGGTATGAACCATCCAAAGAAAAGGGCTCCTTTCGACAAAACTCCCTATCAGATGCGCCATCTAGCGAATATAAATGTAAGGAACTGCTTCGTTTCTACCATATGGCTACAGTAATCGATTCGCGTGAATCCCAGCGTGACGGAATAATAATTTTTACATATTTTACGACATCGAATTGACAATTTGATGACTTATTAACTTGATGTTGATAAACCAGTTGCACACTTATCGATATCGACAACTGCAAACCACACCAATCCGTGAGGAATCACACAATTAGCCTGACTGATTCACGAGTGCACATTTCCTCTGTTTTTCCTCTTGAAATGCACTAATTTCCATTCAGATAGATACGTTTTTAGAATATATCGAAAACTTACAATAGAATAAACTCTAACAGGCAATATATAAGTAGATCAGTCCAATGATAACAAATCCCCCAGGTCCAGCTTATACCGTTCCATTTATCGACATCATCGTCATAGTAATTCCCACGACATACCCCACAGATGATATTTGGATCAAGTATACACGTCTTAATCAGACCAAGACCACCGAACTTCGAGGCATTAGGCAGAAATTCCCTCCTTGAATACAATGGATTTTTTGGAAACTCCCTCTAAAGATTTTCGAACAGGAGCACAATGTTGCAGTTATACTGGGAGATACATACCATGATGCATTTCGGAGGATAAGAGGCATCACACGGGAAATAGAATCGTTCAATTAGTAATCTATAACACGCTGTTTTGGATACACAGTTCGCTTGTGGCTAGCACGGCTTGGTGTACCTTGAGCCTGAGGTTGTTTCTTTGTGAATATTATATCTAAAAAACGTGTTTAGTCATACAGAGACAGACAGAGTGGGAATGAAATTGAGATGTTGATGTGATTCCGTCACGGTTATGTAATTCCGTCACGAAACATGTGATTCCGTCACGGCTCGTGCCCGTGATTACGGTATATATATATATATATATATATATATATATATATATATATATATAAATTTTATTATTTATTTCAAGTCATTCGATTATATAATAGAAAACATACAATATGTGGAAATAAATCCACAGGGTAAGACTTTCTGCTGGACTCTCAATAAACCAATGGCTTCCTTGTTGAATTGCCATATGGGCCATTGGCTTGGATGGCAAATCTTGTTAAATCGTGACGGAATCATTCAATTTGCACGGTGAAAACAGACCAACGTTCGGGTTCCACGTTTTGCAGATATTGTTATTTGGGCATCAACTTAAATTATTCTTAACGTGTATTCGTTGATGAGCTGCTCTTATTCCTGTTTACATTGATATCAAATATGGCTAGTTAACGTTCACGTGGAAGGCGATTCTGACGGGTTACAGCTAATTCTAAAAAAAGCGCTACAAACTTAGCGAACGTTTCAGGGCGAGACTTACGCTCGGACGAAATCCAAAGAGTGAGCATAGAAATACAATACATTTAGCTGTTTTCGTTCATGTTTCTCCAGCCATTCATAAAACCAATTGAAATATTAATTTATTGCCGATGCACATATATAACATCTGGAACATAACATGTTAAATTAGTTGTAAACATTGCTGCTAGATTTTGTCATAGGCATCTTCTTGATGACAGTCAGGGTGGTGCATGATCTGCGAATGCATTAATGTTCTATGGTTAAGGTACTGATTGTATGCATAAATGGCATAACTACATTCCACGACAAAGTAGAAGTATAACACCCAATAACGCATAATTAATTACCTAATAAGTCCAACATCAAAGTAAACGGAACGAAGTTGTTTTCTGCTCAGTTCATGGCATATATCGAAGCGCAGAACACCTAGGCAACCTAACAGAACCCCTAGGCAAACAAACAGAACACCTAGGCAACCTAACAGAACCCCTAGGCAAACTAACAGAACACCTAGGCAAACTAACAGAACACCAAGGCAACAGAACAGAGCACCTAGGCAATCTAACATACGCAGATGTTATGGGGAATAGCATTTAGTGCGTTTGTTGTTGAAGCAGTAACATCTGCTGCCGCGTGCGTATGACGCGCAGTTGTGATTCTTCATTCGTACGTAACACGTGCTGTAGAATGTCTTCTTCTGGCTGTTACACTTGCATCCGTAGGACGTGGTAACGCACTTGCACGGGCCGCTGCACGAGCAGGAACACTTCCCGCAACTCACTGCTTTCACGGCTGCTGGAATAACACATATGATAACGTTGTTACTGCTACAGGGCTAGATCGAAGTTTATGTTGCATGCATTTATGTACGTATCACATTCCCACGCGCGTGCATGTACATGTACACGCAAACGCACACGTACACGCACGCTTTCACACGCGCGTACATGCACGTACGCACACATTGACTTATTGATTAGATAACATATATTTTAATTAAAATTCATACAAAGTAGATAAAGAACAGCAATGTTTTTCTTTCCGGAATCACTTGAGTGAAAGAGTGTAATGTATACGATACCTCTTTTGACGAGAACTTGATCACCTGCAAAATAAAGCGCCGATGTAAGTGCTTTGACATTGTAAAACGCGTACACTTACCTACACACAGGCACTCATGAACATTACGTATGTAGACAATTGTTGCAACAAACTTGGAGCTCTTGACCAATTATATTATTTTTATTATGTCAGAGTTTCACTTCCCCATTCCCATTTTACTTCCCCGTTGATAAATGAGCTCCCATTAATCGTCCTCTAGCTTTGGGTAACTGCGAAGATTTGCTCGCCAAGCTGGATGGTTCAAGTATTTTCGTTCCCATGTGTTCGTAATGACCTAGGCAACTTTGAGATGCTGCTTGAGGGCTTCTTTTTACCCCCACTGATATGTGGCCTCCTTTCAATTCAGTGAACAACGGGTATATTCGGATATCTTTCAAGAACAACAGTAGTGTGTAAAATATTTTTTATTTAGTGTTTACCTCAGTTAGATTGTTTCCTTGCAATCTCTCTAGCCACTATCTGCCCAATGCTTCATGTTGTCAATCCATCACAATGCATTTATTCTACCATTTTTTAGAAGTCTTCCTTCTTCTATGCTGGTTCTCCTGTAAACATGTATAATGCTAATAAGAGAAACGTACCGGAGACGTCGTGACTGCCAACATTTAACGTCATCGCAGACGGAACATGGATTCGCTCCTGGAAACCGAAAGGCAGTTATTGTTTGCTGATGAATGACACAATGCTAGTTTTGGCTGGACGGGGCTGACATTCTATAGCTGTGCGTGGGAGCACATGCGGATTGTTCATGCTTTAAAAAAAGAAACTTGTGTGGACCTTTGACGTATATTACCTAACTCGGACCAATAGTAATTCGAAATCACGTACACTTGTTCACAGCACCATAAGTGTTTTCTACCATTGTTTCGAGTTGCGTAATACACGTCGTAAGGTAATAACACTACATGAAACCGACAGTGGTTCTCGATTGGTTGGCATGAAGTTGCATTGATCATTGCTCTACCAAAACTTGACTGGGTAGTACAAGGATCCTTAGCTCTTGCAGTGGCTGCATTTTATCTCGTGCATCTCCGGATAACTCGGATAGTGTATTATGAAATGAGTTTACGTTATATGAAAACAAACAAGTGGATTCAAATAAGGCCGTGTTTTTCCTAAACGCGAATATTTGTGGTCAATAACACGACGTTTAAACAAATAAATCTTGATTTAGGTTTTGCTAGGCCTTTCATTACATTCATGTCCACGTCCTAGTCTGTTGTGTGGCATTGCATACTTTACTACACATACCGTTTGAGCTGTAAATGTTGCAGCAGAAACCACGGCCAGAAAGACGAGGAAACCGGCATTCGCATGCATTGTTCGAAGTTTGTTCTGCAAAGCAGTGAGAAAAAATTATGATTATCAGACTTACATTTATTTTAAGTTAGAGCGGTAGATATCATGAATAAGCTGTGGACGAGCATGCCAATGAAAGGCAACGCAGCATCTGTTCTATTATGTGATCATTAAATAACGGTAATACACACATGGACAACGAATCGATTCGAATTAACAGTTACACACTTATGTATAAGTAGAATCGAATTAACTGTGCCATAAACATGGATAACCTGAACAATTTTGTTTCGAATTAACAGCAACGCATACTCCCGCCTTTGTGTAGGCCTTTATATATACACTACGTGTCGCCACTGTGTTTGGCACATGCAACAATCATTTGTTTGCTTGACTTTAACAAATCCTCAACGAACGCCTCCCCTGGTTATTTGAGGTTATTTTAAACATATATATATATATATATATATATATATATATATATATATATATATATATATATATATATATATATATATATATATATATATATATATATATATATATATATATATATATATATATGCAAATGACGCTGTCTGAAATGCTTATGCCCGACTAGAACATGATTAATGGCATTTTTCATTTATCATTCAGGGACAACACACAACAGAGAGGTAAGCGCCGCAACAGGACATGTGCTTCAAGGTGTCATTGTATTATATTACTGCACGTCATGACATCGCTGTGAGAGACGCCATATATTGTCTCTGATCTTCTTAACATGTACGTTTTCATTCATGTTAATGTGTAGCGTGTGTGTGGGGGTGCATGGGTGTGTGCGTGTGGTGGTGGTTGTGTGTGTGTGTGTGTGTGTGTGTGTGTGTGTGTGTGTGTGTGTGTGTGTGTGTGTGTGTGTGTGTGTGTGTGTGTGTGTGTGTGTGTGTGTGTGTGTGTGTGTGTGTGTGTGTGTGTGTGTGTGTGTTTATGACATAGCAATAACGTTAAAAATCCGATTAATCAAAGGTATTCATCACACTTGTTTCAGTCTCATTTACAAAGATACAAATATGGTCTACTGAAGTTGTTATTCTTCACCGTTCTTCACCAATACCAAAGCGATCGTTATTGTTAAACAAACCACAGTGACAATGAAATATGCTTCTTGTGGCAATAATTGTCACACTCCAAACTATTTACTAGTAAGTCAAACAATAGATCGAGTGTCTTACAAACATGTCGACGGTGGATCAACCAATTCCGTTATTTCACACTATTATGAAGATATGCTAAACTTGAAATGTTTCCCACGTTGGTGGGAAATATCCAAATCGTTAATCTTAAGCAAAACATGTAATATAAAACGAGCCACAACAATTTGTTCATAATCACATAATTCTGGATATAGGACAAATCTCTTACATTTCAAGCATTATAAGTATATGTTCATAAAGAAGCAACATGAGGAAATATACATAACATGTATCAATTGACACGAGACAGGATCGACATTCTCCTCACTAAAATCAACCGTGCACATCGCAGCGCCCAGTATAACGCTACACTCACTACGTGTTATTTCGGTTGTCATTCCCGATCCAAAATGATGTCAGCTGCTTGGATAGTCCTCCTCCAATATGTTTTGTTCTTTGTATCCTGTGATGTCACCCCTTCTTCATGTCACCCTCTCGGCCTAACCCTTCCCTTCGTCTTTACTTATATCCATCGTCCATATATCTTCATTGTTTCAATGTTTACTCTCTTCATTTTGTCACTGCTAACACGATACGCAAACAACTTATTGTGTTGAAAGTACGTTGTGTGTATTCCGTGAACTTCACAATGTGTGATTCAAACACGCACGAAACTGTTGCGTGTACGCACGTTCTCTTGTATGCGAGCGTCAACTCTTGCATTGTTCAATAAATTGTGTTCCATGGAAGAAGCATAAAGGTAGTTCTCTTCGCACCTGACGATTCCCTCGCACTGAGTAGAAGTGCGTCACTATGTTCACTCAAGCAAGTAGAAAACCGCAGACCCACCCACGCAGATACATGCACAGACCCACCCACGCAGATACATGCACAGACCCACCCACGCAGATACATGCACAGACGATGAGTAAACTAATGGGCTATATTGGACACCAACGTATAACATGAAACAACTCGGCCAATACAAGAACATTTATTCACTATTAATCTTCTTTTACGTAATTGAATATACGACGTATATGTGATAAATAAACCTGCTTGGCATATATTCATTTTGACACAGAATGCTTATTTATGACATTCATATTGATTATATGTTACATATTCACGTGTACTTTCGTTGTTTTATATAGCGATTGCAGACACATCAATATAACACTTAATATGAAAGGAGTATTGCATGGTGCACCTATTATATGTTTAAATAAATATTATTAGTAATGCATTAAAATTAAAATTTCCCAAACATACGTAAATATATAATTCGTATGACGCAATCAAGGGCCAATGGTAATATTGTTATGTAATCATCTGGTAACGCTCGAAACAGGAATTCACAGTGTCTATGGGGATTTGCAATGGACGCGCTTGTTCGTGTAGCATTGGCACGTAGAGCCACTGCCATATGTTTGACACCAGTGTTTCCGTGTGGCAGCCATACAGCCACTACTAATGTAGTTGTTCCAGCTGTAGCAGCGACAGCCGTGCGGGGTACACTGACAATTGCAGTAGTTGTTGAATCCCGAGCATGCACAGGCGCACCAGTCACCGCACCTCACAATCGGTCCTGTCGCTGGAACAAGACCACATTCATCTTATGGAGAAAACGAAGCACTGGCTCATGCATGTTAGTGTTACAACCACATGCTGTAAAAGTATTTTACCGACTGACAAATGGGATTCCATTGAATACACGTACTTACTAAACCCCATCACCTACCTATTCCAAACTACATGATTTGCATGCGACGAATATATCCATACGCACTTACTTCACATGCCTACAAGCCTACATGCCCGCAGACACAGAGTAACGTAAATGTATGAAGACTTTCATGTTAAACTCTATATATATATATATATATATATATATATATATATATATATATATATATATATATATATATATATATATATATATATATATATATATATATAGAGTCCTTGGCTGACTTAGTACTACACTATGCACCTATTTCCCTTCATGTAGTGTGTGCGTTTATTACTGGCATACATACATACGGTGTACAAATAATATGTGTAACGTACATGACGTGGCACGCCTGACTTTAAACCGGGATATCGAAGGATCGCCGTCTCCATTCTACAAACAGCACAACGCCTAAATATTATCATGTTTTCCATCACAGCCGTTATATATACTCATTGTGATTGTTTCAGTGCAACAAGTATTCTGTTAAAAAATGTAAGCATTAAAACAATATCGTTATAATTATCTTTATTTTCAATCAGCGTTTTATTACTGGCCACATACCAACAGCTATTATTCAGCCTCATATTCTTGCTCGAATGATTTTAGACGCGAATGTGCCATCCTTTTGTGTTTCATGTATCTTTGGATATGTCGGTATGTCAGTTTCGAAGGCATCCGGTCTCCTACCCGTCCACACGAACACTGGCGCACCTCAAAGCACAGTTCTGGCACTTTTCATGTACACACTCTACACTTCTGACTACAAAAGTACTGACACTGTCTATCCACTGGTCAAATATACAGATGACAGTGTCATTGTTGGAATGGTTAACAATTATGATAATTCTGGCTACCTTCGATAAATCTATGAATTTGTACAGTGGTGTGATGACTTTTTGCAGTGAAATGTCACGAAGGTTAAATAACTCTGCATTGATTTTAGGCGAAAGCAAACACATCCTAAACATGTTTGTATGAAGGGAGAAGAGGTTTTGAGAGATGATACTTACAAATAACTGAATATGATTGATTGATTCAAAGTTCATAAGAACATATAGAGCATGATAAAAAAAAGTAAAGTGAAGGATGTACTGTCTCAGGAAGCTCAAGACGTTTGAAGTCAGTGCGGATTTACTGCTGATGTTTTATAATGCAGTAATTTCAAGTACTATCTCTTTTGGGGCAGCCTTTGGGGTGGATATATTTCAAAACATGATCATGGGTGAGGGTAGAAAAAGTCTTTCACAGAGCCAGTCGTGTTGTTGGTACACAGACAACTTCAAGTCTTTGTATCGAGGGAAAGTTTTACATAAAGCTAGTTAAATATTCCATGACCCCTCACACCCCCTTCATGTCGAATTTCATTTCCGGCTCAGTCACAGAAGCAGCAGATTTTTACTCCCTAACATCAAGATAAACTGCTGCAAGTTTTCTTTTTACCCTCTGCCACTTCAAATCTTAACGGAAATCCGTGATTAAATAACCTATGATTTACACTGTATATATGTGATGTGCCAACTCTAGACCTAATGTTCAAGATTTTGTTTATATCGTGTTGTAAATGACTATCGGCACTGTAATGTCCTGGTCGGACAAATAAAGTATTATTATATTGTATTGTATTGTATTGGTTCACCACACAAATAGACAGTATTGCACGTTTGAGTCTTTGTCTGTAAATACAGATGTTTTGTCTGATTGTGATCGACTGGATTATCAGCTTAACATGTACGTATGTCGACACTCACCCCATGGTCTGCGTGCACAGTCATAATTGCCAATGACAAAACGGTGAAAAACAAAACGATGTTCGTCATTGTGCTGGCAAAGCGACTCTGTAAGGAGATGGTGAACTCAAACTGTATTCAATGGTGCAGGAGCAATAATCAATAATCGCATATCGGAAGTTCATGAGACTTAGTCTACCGGCTGGGGATTAAGAAAGAGTTCGCATTTCTGACGTCGTTATATCCGATTTTGACAGGATTTGATAGGCTACGTTTATCTTACATTGGTCAGGAAATTTGGTGGCGACAGTTATTTGTCTTTGACTCCAGCGCCCAAGTTTTAGTTTGGAAGTACCACACAAGGATATTTGTCATGTCATCTTCGCAAATTGCTACAAAATGTACCTTTGGATATTAATTATGATTTTTCGACATAACCAGGCACGTTGTTAACGTTTGTATCAACATTATCTTTGCTAAAATTTAAATAAAATATAGCGTAAATGATTGATACAATTAAATACGGTTCCATCCATATTGCTGATGAGAAGAAACACACATATTTATTGTGTTAATATCCCAAGTTTCCCTACAAGATATCGTGAGTGTTCCTACCTCGACCGACGACTGTTCACACTATTCCTCCTCACTCCTGTTCTTTCCGAATTGACTGACACCAATTACCTGGTCTTTATATACGATTCTACGTAGCGTGTCAGCGTAGAAGCTGTCCACGATCAACCTTTGAAAACCACACTCGTAAATATCTTCTTTGTTTGCTTTCAATTGTGATTCATCGTATCCTTTTCGCGACGTGCCGCGACGCAGATATCATAATAGTAGGTGATAGTAGCAATGCTATAATGTGCCCAACAGAAAGGCTTCGATAGCTTGGAGCAGGACCAGGCCTCAGCTGGGGAGGTGCTATTCCAAAAATAGGCTCTAATCGGTGAGTAATGGAAGCTTTGACATTGAGCCAATTTAATTCACGAACACACCCTTATTAATCTCACTGCTGAACGTTGCACAAACGTCCACTTCTATGCTTCCCCTTTTAAGTTCGTCAGCTTTACGAATAACATTCAACTGAAGATAAACCGCTGTGGAACGGCACGGCACTTCTAGATCTCTTTGCGGCATATGTCAGATCCCATATGTTCTGTGGACACAAGTGCGCAAGTGGGTAAGCATTGGTGGATTTTGCTGCTGTAAATAACAAGCATGTATTGTAAAACAAATGGTGTTGCTGTCGTAACAAATGTGACTCATTGTTATCAGGTATTCGTTGTATCTGATGACTAATGAAAGGCGTATGACGAATATCCGAACGGTGACGTACAACGAGACATTTAAACGTTGCACATAACAAGCCATAACTAAATCCTCGGTTGACATTATTGTATATTTGCATGCGGCGTTGTGTATGTGCTAGTGCCCTGCACGGGCCGGGCTTGGACCCAAAGCCCGGGCGGGGCCTCTACATAATTTCGCGGGCCGGGCCGGGCCGGGCCGGGCCTGGGCCTACATATTGCGGGCCCGCGCCAGGCCTGGCCTGAACACAATTTAATCACATCGGGCTTGGGCCGGGCCTGGGCCTAGTGTGAGAGGGCCGGGCCGGGCTTGGGCTGGGCCTGGACATAATAAAACTATTCATACAAAACCCAGATTATTAATTTTATTCTTAATAAAAACTTATTATAAATTGTAATTCCGGTTAATGAATGCTTAACATTATTTCTTTAGTATTATATAGTTGCAAATTGAGACTTTGCACGGAATTGTGAATGACACTAGTGCTTCATACATTGGAATGCAGTTTAACCTCTTTTCAACAATGGGACTTCCTATGGTATCATTTTAATAATGTGCATTATTTTAATAGAGATATTTCATATAAAATATATGCATAGTCGCATGCCCATATCTTTGTATTGTAATTCTTTAAACATGTACTGGCTTTCCAAGACACTGTGACTGGAGTAGTGGCACTTGTTTCACTGGCTTCATCACAGTTAATGCATGTTTCCCATCATTCTTCTTCAGCTCAAACTTAACTTCCTATCCCTTAATCCGTGATGTCTAGACTCTGTAAACCGCATAGTTTTGCCATGAATGTACCCTTTTGCATAGATCTAATGGCCCCATACCAGACCACTTAAGTTCACCTGGCTGGAAGCAGCCAGCCCCAAATGTTTACTTTAGACATATTTGCAGATGCAATCAAGCCATGATTAACCATCAACTTATCACCCTTTGACCCAACCGGTGGACATTCTATTGTCTAGGTCTTCCCTCCAAACATTGCCTGCCTGAATTACCAGCCCTCTGGCCACTGCTCACTCCAAGTAGTTAGTGTCTGCAATTTCCCCAGTACTGATTCATTCACACTTGTACTAATTCACACATGTCTGAACCTGATCTATATCAGGCTAGTGAGTACAGGCCTGCTGGAAATGCCACTGGGTGTCAGTGCCAGTGGGTGACATATAGTAGTAGCTAGTACTAGTTACTAGCTAGACTCTACTAAACAACAACTGACATTAGTATTTCAGTAGTAAACGTTATACAATGTTCATATATTATTCTTTTATTTAATAAAACAATAAGTATGTTTTACAGTTTATTTGTGTTTCGTCTTTCTTGTAAGATTATAGGTTATCTTCTCTAAACTTAGCGGGCTGCGGGTTTGCGGGCCGCGGGCTTACCCGTCTTTGGCCCGCGGGTATGGGCCGGGTATGGGCTGAAACTTGCGGGCCGGGCCTGGCCAAAATATTCACGGTCTGGGTCGGGCTTGGGCCGGGCCTGGGCCTAAATTCTACTTTGCGGGCCTTTGAAAATTGTTTGCGGGCCTGGGCCGGGCCTGGATTCTAACTGCTAATTGCGGGCCGGGCTTGGGCTCAAATTATAGGACCGCGCAGGGCACTAGTATGTGCATGCTGGTAGACCACGTTCCGTACGAATTGTTTGAAAAAGGAGTGCATAATTGAATGCGTAGTGACGCCTCCGCTCAGTGGCTTGGCGCCCGCCTTGTAGCCAGGAGGTCATGGGTTCAGGTACGGGCAATCGGTCAACCGAGTCGTGTCATTTAACATTATTATCTGGCATGCAAAAACACGTCTTTTTGGCGAGACAACATAAACCGTAGGTACATTCAGAAAAGAGATAAATACAATTGTATTGGGAATTAAACTGACTTGGATTCATATCTTTACATATAAAGTACAATAATAATATAATCCCAACCAAGATAAATGAAGCAGCAGAAATAATATTACTATAGTATTTATTGCCAGTTGTGTAAACCCCACGGTATCAGCTAGTTCCGATACCTATTCATCCGAGTGATTGACAATGAATATTTATTACTGTGCCTCGTAGCATAATATATATGTCTTTTATGAGGTAGGCAATTATTCAGTTTGTGTGAGCTTACTGTCGTCTTGTTGAAATATCGCTTACACAGACAGGATTGGATTGTATGTCGGGGGTATTAGAGGTCTTACACATGGTAGCGACTGTGTGCTCTACTGAAGACACTGACATAAATCTAGACTCTAGTATTAACACTATCTGACCCATTTCAGCAATTGTGTTTGTACCCCGATTCTTCATCACCATCCTATCTGGAAATATAGTATCACAGGGGTTTTTAATGGCGGAAGACCTAAATGGTTACTTCAGTTCAGTGTTTACCAAAGAAGATATTAGTTCATTACCAGTTGCTGATGCTAATTTTCAGGAGGCTAAATCTGACTATTTACGTCCGTTAGTTGTAACTCCAGAATTGGTAGCTAAGAAAATAAAGGCAATGAAGGATAACAAATCACCGGGAGTGGATGGGATTCCTCCAAAATTACTAATGGAAACAGTAGAACAAATCAATATACCACTTGCAAGAGTATTCAACTTGTCATTAAAACAGGGAGTTGTTCCGTTTGAATGGAAAGAAGCAAACATCATACCATTATTTAAAAAGGGTTCGAGAAATAAGTCAGAAAATTACAGACCAGTGAGTTTAACGTCAGTGATTTGTAAATTATTAGAAAGGTTAATTAAAGACCATATGGTGGACTTCCTCGTTAAGCATAAATTATTAAATTCATCTCAACATGGATTAAAGCGAGGTCATGCTTAACAAATATGTTATGTTTTTTTGAAGAAATCACTAAGTGGATAGACGTGGGATCGCCAGTAGATATTATCTACTTAGATTTTCAGAAAGCTTTTGACAAAGTGCCACATCAAAGATTACTACTTAAATTAAAAGCCCATGGTATCGGGGATAGCATAACTGACTGGATAGAAGAATGGCTGACTGACAGAAGATAACGAGTTGTAGTAGATGGAGAAGTTTCAAATTGAAAATCGGTTTTGAGTGGGGTACCTCAAGGATCAGTATTAGGACCTATATTATTCTTAATATATATCAATGACTTGGACGACAGTATAACAAGTAACGTACTGAAATTTGCGGATGACACAAAACTGTTTAGAAAGGTTAATATTGATGGTGATAAACAACATTTACAAAACGATCTAGACAGATTAGTGAAATGGTCTGAGAAATGGCAGATGCTGTTCAATTTTGGGAAATGTAAATGCCTACATACAGGACATGGGAACTTGAATGTAAACTATAAAATGGGAGATACTGTTCTGGGTACTACTGTAAAAGAAAAGGACTTAGGAGTTACAATAAGCGCTGATATGAAAGTTTCAGGGCAGTGTGGTATTGCAGCTTCTAAGGGTAATCAAATTATTGGATTGATTAGAAGAAACATAACATACAAGGGAAAAAAGTTAATTATACCTCTTTATAAAGCAATAGTTAGACCTCATTTAGAATATTGTATACAAGCATGGAGACCATATCGTAAGAAGGATATAGATACGCTTGAACGCATACAAAGGAGAGCAACTACAGTGATTCCGGAACTTAGAGACCTTAGTTATGAAGAACGCCTGAAAGAATGTGGTTTAACAACTCTAGAGACAAGGAGGTTAAGAGGAGATCAGATTGAAGTTTTTAAGATATTGAATGGGTATGAAAATATTGATAGAAATATGTTTTTCTCACTCAAGAAGGATAGCAGAACTAGAGGACATGAGGTAAAATTAGTAAAGGATCAATGTAGATTGGACATCAGGAAGCATTCATTCTCACAGAGGACAATAAATGAATGGAACAAATTGTCTACAGATTGTGTAACTGCTAGCAGCGTGAATATGTTTAAAAACAAGGTTGACACATATCTCAGGAGGGCAGGTTATAAGTAGATGAACATTGTTGGACTCTCGATAAGCCAATGGCTTCCTTGTCCACTTGCCATCTGGGCCTTTGGCTTGGATGGCAAATCTTGTTAAATCTTGTTAAAGTCTTATTTGCCTAGCGTTTGTGACCAAATCGGGCTTATATTACTATGTTTCATGTATGGTGCTTCTAAATTCAATATATCGGGCCAACCAAACAACCCACGGAGATGGAACGCGATATCTCTGGAAACGGAGCCATCCGTGTTAACGTAATTTTCCTACAACCAATAACATTTGCCTAACTAAATTTTCAAAACATGTCTGTTCCGCAAATTGTATTTCTCACTGTCCACACCTTTACCAGGTCTGCTTTATTTCCATTATTCCTTTTTCTTATATGTGATTGTTTCGCATCGTGTCTTCCTAATCTGTGTCTTTCCAATGTCAACTTCACTGCGCTCTCTTCATCATTCCGCACGACGTGTCCTCGATGTCTAACACGTTCCCACACGCATCACCTCTACACTATCTCCTCATTTTAGCAAGTTTATGCCTATTGTTTGATATTATTCCTGTGACAATGTCCAAGTTTCTATCAGTTTGTATAATCGATGCATTGTAAATCTTAACTGTCAGCTTTATCGGTATCGCGTTATCTTTTTCCACTGTCACGTTATCTTTTTCCACTGTCACGTTATCTTTTTTCAACTGTCACGTATGTTTACCTTTTCAAATCAATCAATTCGATATCGTTTCACCACCCTCAACCACCGATTTGAATAAATTAAGCATATTCACGTGTCATTGAAATGAACTAGTTTCCTAGATAAAGATAAAATAATTATTTAGGTAGTTTGATTATATAATCCATATTGCCATTAGTATTTAAACAAATGTGGTCCAAACCACAATATACTTTATGGACGATTTAAACCGTAGACAAACTACCCAGATGCAACCATTTTCGTTGGTAGCTGATTTCGAAAAACAATTTTGTTTGTATACATAACCTGTGCTCTATTGTAATTGTGATTGCTCTCGTACAAAACAAATGGTGCCGTGCTCCCAGACGTTTGTTGTCGCCGGCTGGTGATGTATTGTCATTGAACCGTGGGACATGGCAAGTATTACGACAATTGTCAGCTGGAGTGAATACGTCTTTGTTCAGATCGAATAGAGTCCCCCGACACGCACCCGAAACGACGACATGGACCACAAATGTGACGAATTAAGTAATACGTTATCTTATAAGTACCTTGCATATAATTGCCTGCTAACAAAACGATGTATCGGGTACACACCCATGGTTCATAAATTTTCGTGTTTAGGGGAAGCTATCTGTTTATTGTACATAGGGCCTTGTCCCCACGCTTAACGTTGATATTTTGACCAACAGAGGGTAGTACGACCCCTTCCACCCCTTCAACACGGGCCAGTGCACACAAGTGGCGCGTATAGTAAATGAACACGCAGAAACTCGATAAACAACAATAATGAGCTACACCTATGACAGTCGTTTTTATGGCTAGGTGAACTGGAGTTATCCGCTGTCGTCACGCAACGCAAGCAACTACCGATCGTGTGTGCATGACGGTATGCAGGCATGCTTTCGTATATAGCACTGCCAAACGTTTTCAAGTTTGCATAAACCAGTCACTGTTCACCTGCTCTGGATAATCTAGTTAGGAACTTAATGAACGCTATAACTGTCAGCGTGGTATAAAGTCAACTCTCTCCATTATGTACGATTCTTCTATACTTCCGTTCTTAGCACTTCTTTGAGGCTGGTGTCATTTTCCTACCGATATGGCTTAGCTGTCGTAACCTGGGCCTGTCTCTCGAGACCAGTCCAACAAAGATAAATCGTTGTCAAAAACTAGTATTTGCTTAGTGCATAATTTGTTGTTGTTGTAAATGTGTTAGTCGTTTGGCTAAAATACATATTATTTGTGTTTGTTTTGTGTAGCAGTTAACACAGGATATGTCAGCAGCAGCAACAACAGCAGCAGTAGCAGCAACATCATCAGCAATAGCTACATCAGCACCGACAGCAGCAGCAGCAGCAGAACCAGCAGCAGTAGCAGCAACATCATCAGCAACAGCTACAGCAGCACCAACAGCAGCAGCAGCAGCAACAGCAACAGATGCAGCAGCAAAAACAGCAACAACAGCAACAACAGCTAACTACTACCACCGTCAAAATAATTACCAACAACAGCAAAATCAATAGCTTATTTAGCAACAAAACCTACTCCTTGGGTAAAATACATTTATTGGTTAATTTGATCATGAACAACGTAGTTTTATAAAATCTAACTACTCAACCGATTTAAACCAGGACTGGTGGCAGGGTTTTTAAAACACAAAACATACTTGTGATCTTCCGAAATAAATCTTCCAACTACGTAGTTTCTGGTGACATTTCTTTCATAGTGGCGACGCTTGCCGTGACGGAGCGAAGAGCCCATTAAATCAGTGCTATTGAAGCGGACAGGCATTGAAGGGGTGGTGCATGTAACGGCTCGTCTAACACCGACTACATCGTCTCGTGCTGGACAGATTTTGAGTCACAGCCATGCTCGATTTTCCGAGAGTCTCTTTTGACTTTGTGAATGATCGATATTTGATCTAATAATGTTGCAGCTTCCATTAAGCCATACAAAAATAGTCTAGATTATCGTCTCCGCGCGCATCTTCTCAGAACGCCTGCGTCGATGTTTTTCCCACTGAAAGCGATGGTGGCGCCACACGGCAGATTATAACTGAACCATGGGTGGTACATTTGGTTCAATCCCAATATAACAGACTCATGTTTTGCACGACTTGTGTGGTCACGCAGTCGGTCGGTTTGCGTGGCAATGCGTACTTGGTCTATTTCGTTGCGTTTAAATGATATTCGGGTAAAATGTTAATTTCGACTAAAATTCGCTGCTGATCAAAAACAGTAAGAAAGATTGGCCTCGTTGAGGTCAACCCGTCCATGTCAATGTTGTCTGTAGTTGACATGTTCCGCAAATATCTACTTAATATCGGCGACAATTCGTTCTGGAAGAACAATATTGCTGCCATGAAGTGGGAGTAACAGTGGCAGCTGGCATGTTGTGTATCTGTTTATAGCAAATTACCACAGGTTGAGGCATTCCACCTGGATAGACATGTGTAATATTGTGAGTAGGTTATGTTGTTCCTAGTTGTTTTGCATAAGCAATGTTAACATTTCAGTATTCACCATTACTATATTTTCTAATAAACCTGTGTTGATTTTTGGTTTGGCAGGTGCGATCAATTGATGACACTGTTGAAGTCACTCATATTCCGTTTAAGTTACAAAGATGACAGCATTTCATTGGATGTGTACGACGTGTTGTTCCAGAATCAGCTGATCCCATCTGATAAGAAGCAACTATACATCTACATTGAAAACCTGAAACGTTCTGGATGCCACACAGAACCACACTCCTTAGCTATGCCCCCGGAGAAATGTAGGTAATCTTAATTTTCTGTGGAATACATCAGATGCTACCGATAGTAATACGGCAACAAACGTGGCCCGCATTACTGCAAAAGTGATAGAATATGCTCCACGCTACCACACTCGTCAGATGAGGCGTGAATTCAGATAATCATGCAGCTGATGTTAAATCCATGTACTAACGAAATATTTATATCGACAATTCTCAAATGACATGTCTGCCTCAGCGAATGAGAAACAGGCGGAAATTTACAAGCCTGTAAATATGCTTTTTTCACTTGGTGATGTTGACATCATATGTGATCTACGATACATCAATCCTAGCCTCCCACCAAAGTATGAAACAGTTTCAGCAGAAGACAGAACAGTACATTGAAAACATTGCTGAAACAGCAGTTCACGAAAGGCGCCATGAATACATCACCCACATAGCCACTGCTATGTCTGTACCGCATCTCCTTGAGACTGTTAAGCAACCAGCTTTCCTGACGTACCCGTTCCCTCGAAAAACTGGCTACGCCTACAATTTTGGTCAAAGAACCCAACAACCCACGCAGCACTGTAGAACACAGGCCACCTGGGAGTGAAATGTATGGCGTAAGGTAACGGTGGGCGAACGTGGTACTCCATTGGCAGCTGTCGAGCGTGGACGACAGGGTTTGGTTAGCATGGGCCAAACATTTCAAGTAGCTGCCCACGACTTCTCAAAGATGACACTTACGCCAAGTGTCAACTTTGACCTGGAAGTTCCTGCGACAGTTGAAGGATCCTTCTATGAGGGCAAGGTACACGTGGCACTGAAAGACTCCGTGTTCACGCCGTCATCCCCAGCTCGCCATAGCGCTGAAATGTCTGTCATCATGAAGGACACTGACAAGCCCATATTGAAGTTATACAGCGACGGAGGGCCAGACCACAGAGTCAACTATGTTTCCATGCAGTTGTCTCTCAACGGAAGAAGCATGACCTGGATGCATCAGTTGTAGTGCGCGCACACACACCCGACATAGCTGGATCTCCTGAATAATTGCTCATCTATGGCGGACGTGCGTGCGACTGCCTCCACGAACCCGGAACTCAAGAATGATGTTGTTGACAGCGTGCAACAGCCCATAACACTGATCTCGGCACTGTTGCTGAAAGCGTGCAACAGCCCATAACACTGATCTCGGCACTGTTGTTGACAGCGTGCAACAGCCCATAACACTGATCTCAGCTCTGTTGTTGGCAGCGTGCAACAGCCCATAACACTGATCTCGGCACTGTTGTTGACATCGTGCAACAGCCCATAACACTGATCTCGGCACTGTTGTTGACAGCGTGCAACAGCCCATAACACTGATCTCGGCACTGTTGTTGAAAGCGTGCAACAGCCCATAACACTGATGTCGGCACTGTTGTTGATAGCGTGCAACAGCCCATAACACTGATCTCAGCTCTGTTGTTGGCAGCGTGCAACAGCCCATAACACTGATCTCGGCACTGTTGCTGAAAGCGTGCAACAGCCCATAACACTGATCTCGGCACTGTTGTTGGCAGCGTGCAACAGCCCATAACACTGATCTCGGCACTGTTGTCGACAGCGTGCAACAGCCCATAACACTGATCTCGGCACTGTTGTCGACAGCGTGCAACAGCCCATAACACTGATCTCAGCTGTGTTGTTGGCAGCGTGCAACAGCCCATAACACTGATCTCGGCACTGTTGCTGAAAGCGTGCAACAGCCCATAACACTGATCTCGGCACTGTTGTTGGCAGCGTGCAACAGCCCATAACACTGATCTCGGCACTGTTGTCGACAGCGTGCAACAGCCCATAACACTGATCTCAGCACTGTTGTTGACAGCGTGCAACAGCCCATAACACTGATTTCGGCACTGTTGTTGAAAGCGTGCAACAGCCCATAACACTGATGTCGGCACTGTTGTTGATAGCGTGCAACAGCCCATAATACTGATCTCGGCACTGTTGTTGACAGCGTGCAACAGCCCATAACACTGATCTCGGCACTGTTGTTGAGAGCGTGCAACAGCCCATAAACCTGATCTCGGCACTGTTGTTGAGAGCCTGCAACATCCCATAACACTGATGTCGGCACTGTTGTTGATAGCGTGCAACAGCCCATAATACTGATCTCGGCACTGTTGTTGACAGCGTGCAACAGCCCAAAACACTGATATCGGCACTGTTGTTGAGAGCGTGCAACAGCCCATAAACCTGATCTCGGCACTGTTGTTGAGAGCCTGCAACATCCCATAATATTGATCTCGGCACTGTTGTTGACAGCGTGCAACAGTCCATAATATTGATCTCGGCACTGTTGTAGACAGCGTGCAACAGCCCATAACACTGACCTCGGCACTGATGTTGACAGCGTGCAACAGCCCATAACAATGATCTCGGCACTGTTCGCTCAGCTCACACTGAATAGTGAACTCTTTGATGTGTACACTGGCGCGAGTGACACAGATGTGGAACAGCATATGGCTGTTCTTGTGACTTGGTCGAGTGTGGATCAGGATCAAAGAAGGAGCTGATTCAGAAAGTCCGAATGCAGGAATTCTTCGACAATAACGCACAGGAGAAACAGTACAGTTTCTGCATCACCAAGTGTGCAGACATAGCATGCCCGTTTCACAAGCCTCGACGCCTCCCCGAAGCACTTACTGAAGATCTGAAGTTTCTGCCAAATCCAGTACTCGATCAAGGTGCTACATACCATAAACCTTTCAATGAAGTTTATGGCAAACACACAACATAAATACGCAACCCATCACCGAACGAAACCGAGAGAGAAGCGCATCAGCTCCCTTTCAACCCGTGTGTCCAAACAGCCGGGCCGGTGTCGTTACCTGGCTGAGTGTGAAGAAGTCTGCATAGCAACAACATGTTGAAAAAGTCTGCATAGCAACAACATGTTGAAAAAGGCAGACTTGCCCATTCTCAGTGCTGCCCTTGAGCAAATTGACTACACGCGTGGGTCGTCAATGACAGAGTTCATTAACCCAGATAACACAGCAGTAGACAACATCCTATATTGTGTCTTTGTGCGACGGGACTTACGGTGCCCGCAGCCAGTGGACATCTCCTACTACTCATCAGGAATGTTTGAGCGGGTATGTTGTCACTGTGCCGACAAACACGACCTGCTGGCAGAAGCTCTGGTAGAGGGACACTATCTGTGTCTGTGGTGCCACCAAACACGACCTGCTGGCAGAAGCTCTGGTAGAGAGACACTATCTGTGTATGTGGTGCCACCAAACACGACCTGCTGGCAGAAGCTCTGGTAGAGAGACACTATCTGTGTCTGTGGTGCCACCAAACACGACCTGCTGGCAGAAGCTCTGGTAGAGGGACACTATCTGTGTCTGTGGTGCCACCAAACACGACCTGCTGGCAGAAGCTCTGGTAGAGAGACACTATCTGTGTCTGTGGTGCCACCAAACACGACCTGCTGGCAGAAGCTCTGGTAGAGGGACACTATCTGTGTCTGTGGTGCCACCAAACACGACCTGCTGGCAGAAGCTCTGGTAGAGAGACACTATCTGTGTCTGTGGTGCCACCAAACACGACCTGCTGGCAGAAGCTCTGGTAGAGGGACACTATCTGTGTCTGTGGTGCCACCAAACACGACCTGCTGGCAGAAGCTCTGGTAGAGAGACACTATCTGTGTCTGTGGTGCCACCAAACACGACCTGCTGGCAGAAGCTCTGGTAGAGAGACACTATCTGTGTATGTGGTGCCACCAAACACGACCTGCTGGCAGAAGCTCTGGTGGAGGGACACTATCTGTGTCTGTGGTGCCACCAAACACGACCTGCTGGCAGAAGCTCTGGTAGAGGGACACTATATGTGTCTGTGGTGCCACCAAACACGACCTGCTGGCAGAAGCTCTGGTAGAGAGACACTATCTGTGTCTGTGGTGCCACCAAACACGACCTGCTGGCAGAAGCTCGGGTGGAGGGACACTATCTGTGTCTGTGGTGCCACCAAACCCGACCTGCTGGCAGAAGCTCTGGTAGAGGGACACTATATGTGTCTGTGGTGCCACCAAACACGACCTGCTGGCAGAAGCTCTGGTAGAGAGACACGATCTGTGTCTGTGGTGCCACCAAACACGACCTGCTGGCAGAAGCTCTGGTGGAGGGACACTATCTGTGTCTGTGGTGCCACCAAACACGACCTGCTGGCAGAAGCTCTGGTGGAGGGACACTATCTGTGTATGTGGTGCCACCAAACACGACCTGCTGGCAGAAGCTCTGGTAGAGGGATCCTATCCAATCTGCACCATCTGTGGTGCTACCAAACCCAGACTTCTTCCCAGGAAGCGAAAGCTGGTGACCTAAACATAGAGAAAGGTGAACTGTTTCATGCTGAAGCCATAAACAATTTTAACATTACATACTCTCCTTGTCAGTTTATCTTACTGTGATTTCTACAAGACTATCAAACTGAGACTAAGTTGCATGGATAATAAATGTTGCGATGTTGAAAAAAACAGCGCCATAGCGGAACTTTTTTAATTGTTGGTAACTGGAATCTTTTGTATGGCCTTATATATATATATATATATGTATATATATGTATATATATATATATATATATATATATATATATATATATATATATATATATATATATATATATATATATATATATATATATATATATATATATATATATATATGTGTATATATATATATATATGTATATATATATATATATATATATATATATATATATATATATATATATATATATATATATATATATATATATATATATATATATATATATATATATATATATATATATATATATATATATATAGAATCATCCAATTTGATTGTCGCCGATTTTCTTTAAGATTTTATGGTTTGACATTTTATTTGTAAACGACAAGAAACAACCAGGGAAAGCTTTTAAATATTGATGTATATAAATCACACAGTGGGTCGTGTGTTTACTTTAGTATTAATTATCTTATTACTTATGTTTTCCTTTTTTAAATGTAAATTATGTGGATATATGTTGTCGAAAAACATAGGGTTGTATGTAAGGCATTGAGTATATGTTGTCTATGTTATCATGAGTTACGTAATAAGGTAACACAAATCAAAAGTCAACATATTCGATTGGTGCACGCAACAATTCTTACAGATAAATCGATACATTTACATATATAGTGCACACGACGTGTTTGCTTAAATTGTCTGCGTGAAAAGAGCTAACTTTCTTTTCGGGACGTAATGTGTGTATGTTTTTTTCTCAAAATGACGTAATACCAATATTTGTGCAATCAGTTTCAATATGAGTGCGATATGAGAGTAAAGCATGCGCGAACAGTCGCCATATGCGTACCAATGGCTCCAATATGTGTACTAATGTATTCATTATACTTTCCCAGCAATATTGTAGTTAGGCAAGTATAATGAATATCAATTATTATTATAATACCAAATCGACATCAATTAACATACCCATGAGTGTTATTGGGAGCAACCATCATATTATCATAGATTGTCACACATTGGTCATGTTTTGTAAATTATTTTGCCCAGATCATTAACGCAAATGTCACACAGCGCTCGAAACCTCTTAATTATGGTTAACCACTAGTGTCAGTGGCTTCGGCTTACCAAGGCGCGCAAATCCCTGCGAAATGCGGATCCGGTGAGACAATACAGAAAGAAGTTACCGGCGTGATAACCATAGCGAAGGAACACGCTAACGCAGTGGACGGCGTTAGCGAAACGTCGACTGTATTCGTCCTCGATTAAATACACTTTGAATACAGCTAAGCTCAATCCGGGCAATACGCAGAACAGAAAGGCAAATGATGCACTGACACACATCACACTAGTCCGTTTGACATTCTGCTGCACTGTGGATTGGATGTGGCCGCTATTTGCAGACATGCATAGCATTCTGATGATCATGGCGTTGCAGAATATAATTGTAACAACCGGCAGAAGACCTACGAGAATAATATCGATCCACGGCCGAATGTATAGTATATAATATGCGTAGTTATTCGCAAAGTAACATATTCTGATAGTCTCCTCGTTTTTCACCAGTGGTTCCACTGTCCAGAATGTTTCCGCCTCTTTCAAGATGGCGGTGCCGAGCAGGGCAGTGCACCGCGCCATTGCATGCATCGCTGGCTGCGGTCTGTGGTACGGTGTACACACGACACTGAATCGCTCCAGCGTGAAAGCGACCAGTATCCAGATCGCCGTGTTGGACGTGGCTCCTTGGAGGAATAGCACCGTTCTGCATGCCCACGGATTTATCTCCAGTATATTAAGGGTCCACGCGGTTCGGAAATACTCATCCAGTCCGACAATCAACACGCTGCTGTCGGCTAGTGCGAGCATGCTCAGGTAGACGTCGGCGGAGGTGGCTTCGCAACTCCGCCGTCTCATAACGAGGAGAGTCAAAGTGTTCCCGGCCAGTCCAACAACGAAAATGACCGGCCAGAAATACCGCCACAGGTTCGTGTACAGTCCGACTTGAACGTCACTGCTTGTGCTGTTCTGCGTTACCCAATCCGGGTCAGTGTCCGGTGATCCTGTTGACATCATATCCATGATACGTCTGGACTGATCCGACTGTGGTCACACGATTTGCATGGCGTCGACAGTATTATATATGACAAAAGGAAACAGGGAGTCCCGATATGTACTGACACAACGTCCAGCCCACACCGTCAGTTTGCGACTATGTCTGTGTGTTCCTGGTCGGTCAATGGAAGACCGAGTAGCTGGCAAATACAACACCCTTAAATCAACATATTCATAAATTAATATTCTGTTTGGTGAATGTCGCCCTCAAGATGAGAACTGTGTTGACTTTATGTGGACGACTGAGAGATTGTGTTGAGAGTAAGTGCAGCAACACAACCGGTGCATAGTCTATTCACGTACACGAACTCAATAGACGTCGACACGGGATATATTACAAAATGCAATTTATTATCATACTGCGAACTGTTACCATTCACGTTGCTGTCAAGCAATATCACATAATTGCAAGGAGCGCGTAGACACGTGTACGTTATGAAACGTTCAACATAATGTAACGAGTTGCGCGAAGTGGACGTTTATATTATGAAACGTTGTTGACCTAGATATATTGACTGCATTAAATTAGTCCAGGGTCCGTCTGGTCGAAGAACTTGCAAACACTATACCAATGTATCCAAATTATGCGGTGGAAACATCTCAGCATCGAATACAGGTAAACTGCTATTATCTAAGCAACAAACGTACACGCATATTGAAGACAGCATTCCTTGATAAGCCGAATATTTATTTAACAACATATGAGTTTGTGCTGATGTATGGGTGTGAAAGTTGAATGTGTACATTGAAGCGAATATTTCCACTAGGGCTTTCTCGAGTGCCGCACCTAATATATGGAATTCACTCAATCTATGTGTTAAGTCAGTAGAAAATAGAGTACAATTTCGCAGTCATTTCAAGACACGTCTCTTTAGTCATTATTTCCATCCATACTTAGCTCCCTATTGAGTGTCCATCCATATGAAGCCTCGTGCCGTTAGTCATTCGTACCCTACGTAGCTGCCAATTGAGTGTCCATACGAAGCCATTAGTAATTATTACCCTACTTAGCTCCCAATTGAGTGTCCGTCCATACGAAGATTCGTCTCTTTAGTCATTCTTAGACTAACTTAGCTCCCTATTGATTGTCCATCCATATGTTGACGACTTATTGCTTACATATTTCGAGATTGATTAACCTTTTTAGATATGTATCAGATCTTGTTTTACTACGAATTAAGACTAGAACAAATAAAGAACATTAGACGACTTGTACATCAGAATGGTCATAATATACAATGGAACCAGGTTGTCACAAAAATAGTGTTTTGGGTAGATGTAAAAATTGTCGGAAAATATCAAAGAGCTAGTGATTCGTTTAGCAGGCCACTGTTGCAGGAATGACAATGAGCCAGTGTTTTGAGTGGTATTTACTAAAACATGGAATGAGGAAGTCACGGAAACTGAATCCGTCCTGAATCGTGACGCATGTTTGGATAAGGAACAGTTTAGTACGACAATATAAACTATATACATATGGAGGGCCATTGTGATCCGATGTACCAACTGGACTTACGCAATTAAGCAAGCAGTATATTATCGAAGCACTGTTTATATCAGCTAATATTCTCTGTAAATTATTTACGGTGATTGTGCAAAGTTAACACATAAAACGTACGTATCACCACGCTATGTTTATCGATTGACGTTTGTAACTTAATGCGTATATTAAATTTAACGCATGGTTAACGCATATATTTAATATTATTTGTTTAATGCTAGTAGTAAATCAATTAAATTAAACGACTCGTGTATGATATTATTGCACATACATCATCAAACTGTGTTCAATCAAATACTAGCTGTTCACGTCAGTCGACAGTGGCGGAAATTTGTTCTTCCTTCCATCGGTCATTCAAAATCCAATAATATTTCGTAATAGGTTTGTGTTACATTTGTACGATCAACCAACATTTTGTGCTGTGCCATCTGACGGAGGAAACAGTTAAACCATGCGTGTGCAACTCACGCACGCAATAACCACGTGAGGGTATACATTTTGCTACTATTTGTTTTATTGCCCAAAATACTACAGAACCATGCACAGTACATCAAGGCAATGTCATGTTGGTTCGGCAATACACGGCGGGTCTATATTCTTCAACGATGACTTGTTTAAGCGCTGCAGTATCACTGGACGCAGGATCCAGTCATTGGGCTGCGTTCTTGGGTCGGTTACGACTGGTCAACGGCCGGCACCGTTACCGCCACCGTCACCGCCACCGCCACCCTTGCTGCCACTGCCACCGCCACCGTTACCGCCACCGCCAACGTTACTGCCACCGCCACTGCCATCGTTACCACCACCGCCACCATTGCTGCCACTGCTACCGCCACCGTTACCGCCGCCGCCACCGCCACCCTTGCTGCCACTGCCACTGCCATCGTTATCGCCACCGCCACCATTACTGCCACTGCCACCGCCAACGTTACTGCCACCGCCGCCGCCACCAAAACCTCGACCGACATCGACACCGCTACCGGGAAGATCACGATCACGGCGACGCCTGTATGGATCACGAGAATGAAAACGGTTTTCTGAAAAGAAATGCAACGGTAAAGAATCTGACAGCTGAAGTTAAATGTATGTGTTAATAGAAAACAACACAATATACGGATTTGGAATCGTAGGGGAACAGAAGCGACATATAGCAACGTAAGCGAAATTTTTTGTAGAACAACACTGAGTTGGGCAGCCTGGCTATAAAATGATGAAAAACAAAACAATTCATACAATGCTGAGAAAGGGATACATCTTGAACAAGACCAGAAAACCAGAAGGTGTCACACATTTGCTTGGTAATCAAAACGACGGACCTGGATATATTCAGTAGGTATTAAACAGCTTTATCAGAACAGTCATTTTTTTCACATGTTCAAATAATTGTGTATACGTGAAAGCATTACAAAAATATGTATTATTATAAAAAACTATCATCTGTTTCGATGTTTTTTTCGAAATCACATGTCTCATCATGTTAATATTTAATGTTCCAGAAACACTGCGAATGCACTTTTTAATGATGGAAACGTCAGTTTTCAAAAGGGAATTGATATTGGATTAAATCACTTGTTTTTACTTATACTGCTCATGATTTAACATAATTCATATATGATTATATAACTATACAAAATATATCACTACAATTATATTTAAATATTGATGTCCATGAATGAAAATTTTAATAATATATATTGTAGGAAATGTTGACTAGATGCTTGACTGATTTACTGATTGGTTGGTTGTATAACGTTAATTAATTGGGAACTTATATATTGAGTGATTATCAGGAATGGTGGAACAGGTCGAATTAAATATTAGTTGACATTGCTTAGTCACTTATAATATACTACCACAAGTGTATGACAAGGTGGTGCGATGGTCAGAACTACGGACTTGCAATTGAAATATCCCGGGTTCGAATCGTCTTCCTGCCGATTCGAAGCTTCGGCAATTTCGTTTACTCCACGCTGCCTGAGTGTATCCAGTTGCATAAATAAGTACCTGGCTATAGACAGTGGTGGGTATATGAACGAAGAATCTTCGCGCAATAATTGCTGCGAAGCTCGATGCTTCCCACATATGTCGAATTGGTGTTGGAATGAACATTTATGCCAGGTTGTGAAATTTAAAACGTTTTGAGCGGTCCTAAGATTATATACCGCAGTACTTTATCCTTTACAATTTGGCTCTTAAGCCAATATGTAAAACATACCAGTTTGTCTCACTTGTCCAGTCCAGAAACCGGATCTTGTTTTTGAGTAGTCGGATGTGAAAGTTATGAACATACTGTTCTCCGTTGACACTACAAAAAATGATGCTATGTTCCCACAGTATGTTCCTATCAATGGAGCATATACGCTACTCCCGTCGTAGATATTCGGCCTGTCGTGTGGACAACCGCCGCGTCCATGCTCCAGGTTGAATCGACTAATGTCCAGCCGCACTCTCGGTAAAAATACATTTGCGTGGTGAATAAACATTCATACACATATGCATGGGTGGATGGATGGATGAATGCATGCGTGCATACATACGTACAAACATGCATACATACATACATACATTCATATATACATACAAACATACATTGATGCTAAGGAACACCGCACAAGCAGATGCATGCTTCTGGTTGCATGCATTTCGGAGTCATGCAAGAGCAACTGGAGTCGGAAAAGTGGCTTAAATGGCTGCCTAATTGTTGCATAACACTACATAGTTTTTGATTCTGTACATCTACTTCTATGTGAAGATTATTTTGTTATATAGGATACGTATCAAACATAATATTTATAGTACTTAACAATTAAAACTACTGTAAGTTTTTAGGGATTATGCAATAATATATATATATATATATATATATATATATATATATATATATATATATATATATATATATATATATATATATATATATATATATATATATATACATATATATATGAATGAAATGAAATATTGTCCTACATTAACTGTCCCAGGGACACGAATCTTCCACAAGCATTGTTCGTGGTTTCCGTAGAAGTTGCCCTTTTGTGTCAAATTGCCAATATGGTCGACGCAGCACTAACGGCGCGCTGCATGACACTGCACAGAACAACAACAATAATAACAATAACAATATACACTTATCTCAGCTCAAGTAATCCTATATCTAAAGGGAAACAAAAGTCATGCTTTTTGGCCTATGCAATTATAAAATCTATTAAAACATAATTATTTGCAAGTCAAATTAAGACTATAACTCCAGTGGTTTACTAGGAAAACCTTGTTGAACACACATCATTTTAATTTCATGGGCAGCCCCATATTGCTCTAATACATTACGTCATTCATTACATTAGATCACGAGTGTCAAACTCGAGCAATATTCGCTCGCCAATCGAAAACATGTGTATATACACCAATTCCTAAAATTGCCAATAATATATGGCCATGAAATTTACGCCCAAACTCAACTTATGTAACATATTTTATCGTAGAGTAGTTTTCTTTCTCGCACATTAGAACATCTGTTTGAGACTTTGCGTTGGTTCTGTGTATGTCAGCCTCATTTAACATGTCAGATTTAGTCTAGGTTACCAGATTTCACAGAAATGTGTACGTGCTTATCGGTTAATATATCAGCCCTCCGTCAAAAGGAGAAATGACCGGAATTTCCCAATTGTATAACACATTATGAGTAAACCACTGGCGTGATATTCTTGATTTTAGTTCTACTATGACCTTTCGTTATCGTTCACCGCACAAAGTAGGTTACGGCTTTCTGTTGAGATTAATGTTAAAATGTTACTCTAAGGAAGAACGAGGACGGAATGCTTGCCATTTTACATTTACAATTCTGTATCAATTACCTGTGTTGCATTTATGTATTATTTGTATGGTAAACAGTAGTAGACATGCGATTATAATTAACCCAAGGCAATAACTACTTAAATAGTTCACGGCCCTATTGGTTTTTAGTGATTTATACGAGTCTTATAAATGTTTCCAGGGGCTGACATTCTAAATATTAAACATTTTGAGTGCAACTTCTAATTCATGTTGCACATTGGTTCATTTGCATATAATATAGAGAAACATTGTTATTATTACTCACCTAAGGAATATCGAATCCAGAAACCGGTTCTTGTGATCGAGTAGTCTGAAGTAAATGTCACGAACACAACACAACGTTCCCCGAGGATATAAAATCACCAGGAACTCTATTCCCGCAGTATGCCCTTCTCGGTGATGCATAGACGCTACTTCCGTCGTATATCTTCACTTTGACGTATGGACAACCGCTGTGTCCATACTCCAATTTGAATCGAATGAAGTGCAGCCGCACTCGCCGCAAATGTACGGGCTCTCGATCAGTAGATTTGTGTAATATATTAAATTATATGCTTCATGGGTTGACTGCGTGATAATATTATGTGTATTTTCAACACTGGTCGCATATTTTGTATAACACAAAGTGATGATTGACAAGGAAAACATATATTGTTTAATAACTGCAAATTCCCACCTTGCCTGCAGGTACTTGAATCTTCCACGCACAAATTTCATAGTTTCTGTAATGATATCCCGCTGTACCAAATCCACCACTTGAACCAGTTAACACTTTCAGCTTGTCGCAGGACACTGCGTTGAACAATGGTGATAATAATAACAATAATCGTAGCCTTAAACATATTTCTTAGTGAACGTAATAAAATACAAAGTTACGTAATATTCCACGTAATCGTCGGTGGCGCGACAATATACAAACATCGTATCGTCAGATCTCAACATGCCATATGTACAGTACTGACACCTGGCGAACAACGTTTACTTATTCTTTCCACGCCAACTGTACTTGTTGCCTAGTCTTTGTACACAATACCCCATGCGTCTAGTTGTGTGTGCTAACACAACACATACTGGTGATCCAGTATACGTGATACGCAATAATTTATATTATGTTTTTTTGTACAGCTATTGTACAACGTAACACTTTAGTTATGAAATATGCTAAATATAGGTGCTGACACCTAGTGGATGAAACAGTTATCTTAGATAGAATGTTGTGTCCTTACAACACCAATTAATAATAACCAACAATAACCAGCAAACAAAGACCAACTAATGAACAATGTACATTGACCAATATATCAGCATGTTATAGAGAAGTCATGAGGGTTTTTCGACTTATGGGTACAATACTTGTAAATAACCCTGATGTTGGAAATGCCAGACATTACTTAAGCTCCTACAAGAAGACATAACGTACTGTTATGAGTAATTGAGGAATAGTGGTACAATTCAACATATGTTTGCTTACAACTAAATGTCTCACCTACAGAATATCGAATTCTGAACCCAGGTCTCGTGATCGAGTAGTCAGATGAAAAATACACGAATGCCGTGTTCTTCGAGGATATGATATCACGAGGAATGTCGGTACCACATAACTTCCCTCTAAGTGGTGCATGGGCGTCACGTCCGTCGAAGATATTCACTCAGTCGTACGGACATTTGCTGTATCCATACTCGAGATTGAACTTGAGGAAGGGCAGCCGCGCCCGCTCTAGACATAACAAATCAATATAGATGTGAATTGAGTGCAGGTGGTGTGGTACAAATATATTAATATGACATAACAAATTGGACCAATATATTTTTTAAGTTTTCGTATTGTTCTATATACGTTTCAGGAAAATGAGTGTAAAGAACATCGTGTGAACATTGCAACGTTTCACCTGGTTTCCCGGGCTTTCGATTCTCCACCAACATTTCTCGTAGTTGTGGTAACGACTTCCATATGTGCCAAAATGCTTCGAAAAAACGTACTGTGTTCCAATAGTTACCACCGATGGCTTGCTACACGTTCCTGCTGTTGCTGCTGCTGCTGCTGTGAAAGATAGCAGTACCGGTCATAAGCATAGTGTAGTTACATTATACAAGATCATTTATCACTCACACGCGCACACATTGCTAGCGCATGGCGAAACTCACATTCATGTTCGTACACCGTACATCCGTACACGCACGCACAAGCACGTACAAGCAAGCACGTACGCGTGTATACGCACACGTACACCCGCACACACTACACACACACAAACATATACATACATACAAACATGCATTCATGCATACATGCATACATATATATATATATATATATATATATATATATATATATATATATATATATATATATATATATATATATATATACACACACATACATACATACATACATACATACATACATACATACATACATACATACATACATACATACATACATACATACATACATACATACATACAACAATTGCAGTTCAGTTATAATAAATAATGAAAACGTTTTCAATACTACTTTTTGCTCTTAGAATGAGTATACATTTAAATTAGAAATATAAGTAACTATCATATAAATAAATGTAATAAAGAAATTGCGTCATGGCTAAAAGCTTCCAATGTTACGCAGTTGTCCGACTGAAATGGTCCTGCGACATATGCAATTAATGCTGAGCAAGCCCGGAAACAACGTATCGCCTCCTTCGTCCGGCAGGCTCATCAACTCTCCAGATGTAGATTCTTTCATCCTCGTCTGAGATTCCTCTGTGTCAGACAACAGCAAAGGTTACGTGCATGAAACAAAGGAATTATTAGCTTGCAACGTGTTAACTGAATACTGTTAGGCTTGTTTGACATTTGGGTACCGACAACCTTTCTCCCGTTTTCCCTTTGCGTTGTGGTGACCTCGCCACGAATTCCCGTTCAGCCCTGTTGACATTATATCTCCAGCTCTGTATTTCTTCGGTCGTTTTCCCCACTCTCCGCTGGTTGTACCTGGGTTTTCTATACATCTCATTACCTTATTCATCAACCATATGTTCTCCTTCCACCATCCTCGACAATATTCTCTGCTAAATGTGTTAATATCTCCTCACGCATTCTCCGAATGTGAATTCAGTCTGCTTCCAACTATCTTCCCGATTACAACCGACCAAGTTGTACAACAACAGAAAGAACTGAGTGGTATTGCTTCTGAATGGCAGTTGTAGTAGACAGAGGTATTGGGGGAGGAGAAACGAAACCAGTGCGCCACGTCGATATACTGGTTCTTCTTTCAATGTTATTTATACATGTCATGATTATATACAATATACATAACACTTCTAAAGCCGTTGGAACAATTGATTAAAGATCGGTTGCAATACATCAGCAATAAATAATTAATTTCAAATCACTAATAATTTGATTGGAACGCTAAGTAGATATGGCGAAGAGGACATTTTAAGAAGGTGGACATTCAGCTGACGACGAAAACGCATTATACTTCGTGCTAAACTAATATTAATAGTGAATTAATCCAAATAAATTATAGGCGGCCAATTGCTGTAACGCCTCCTGTTAGTGACGAAGTAGCTGGAAGTATACCAACAACTCGATTGTAGCCTGGTTTGCTGGTTTCGGTCCTCAAGTCTCAAGTAGTTATACTCCAAACAGCCCAATCTTGACCTCACGCAGGAGTTTGAACCAATGGCTTTTAATATCTCTTCCAAAAGACACGAGCAAAGTGGGGTGAACGAAATTGCCCAAGCTTCGAAACGGCGGAGGTGGAATCGAACTCGATCGACAGGAGGGTGCTCTAACCATTAGACCACCGCTCCCCACATATTGCATATAACACGTTCACAATGCAGCTTGCATATAACACGTTCAAAATGCAGGTCCTATGTGGCCCGGCTCACCCAATAGTATCAATTGATTGAATTGAATGATATCCAAGAAATAAACGGGTTGTTTGAATAATCATTTGTCAGCTGTTTTAATGAACGGTCCAGATAATTTAATACAGCCGTTATTATATGAGTTATACCTTCAACTCCCCCTGGACATTGAACAAAGTGTGGATCCTTAGGTGCAGCCGCCTTCAACCCAGTCTCAGGACCCGCTGTGGTAAAATTCCAGTTTGTCAGCGGCAATATTGGTTGAACATGTGTTTGCATATAACACGTTCACAATGCAGGTGCATTCGCGTGAATACAACGAAGAGCTATTAATTTTTAATACAAGTTTGTTGTTGCCGAAAGTCAATAAATATAGAGAAATAAGAATTTAATATTTAATTTGGAAATAATATATATATAATATTTGTTTGGATATATTTGTCTAGAAATTACTGGACAGGGATTCAACACGCACATGCATAAAGGCTATAGGCCTTCTTGAACTCGCCGAACAGAGTGTGTCCGGACACGTACGGTTTGCCTGTTTCCGTCAGAGGGCACCACTCATCGCACTGATTCATGTTACCGCTATATGTGTAATTGTGATATATGCGTGTTGGATAACGGGACCAAGTGACTAATATAACTTATCCTATGATATAATTTCCTCTTTTAGGATATGAACAGTATCTGATGGACTTGAACCCTGAACTAACCTTTTCAGTTTGGATAGCCAACGACCGTATCTACTTGGCCACAGAGGCTACAGCCAATGGTGTTTGTGTTGGCAATAATACAAACAAAAATACAATAATAAATAATATATGTGTCTTAAATTACTGTATGTGCTGTGTCAATATAAACGCAGTGATGTATAATGGAGTATATACGTTTATTATATTTTACTCATCGTTAACGAGTTAGTGTAAGGGTCAATTTGATTGGTTACACAAATTCTGAGCAAACATATGGTTTTTCATTGCAATATAAATCGATGTTTTCTTCCAGACTCGAGGGCATCAAACTGTGGCGCCTTATCACATAGATCATAGATCATAGAGGGTATTGCAGAAAGACAGAGCCACAAAAATCACCAAATGAGCCTTATGAACTGAAACTGCAATGTATAATGAGCGTACGTATACCTCCTCCTCCTCCTCTTCTTCCTCCTCCTCCTCCTCTTCCTCCTACTACTCCTCCTCCTCCTCATCTTCCTCATCCTCCTCATCCCCCCTCTTCCTCCTACTACTCCTCCTCCTCCTCTTCCTCCTCCTCCCCCTCTCCTCCTACTCCTCCTCCTCCTCCTCCTCCACTTCCATCTCCTCCTCCTCTTCCTCCTACTCCTCCTCCTCCTCTTTCTCCTCCTGCACCGGGAACATACGCCTGTGGATCCTGAGGTCCAGGTGCCTTCACTGAAGCCTCATGTTCCTATGTGACAAAATATGCCATATAAAACAAAATTGACGGTTGCACGTATGAACGTAAACAATGCATACTATTTAGCTTGATTATTTATTTAACTGTTGCCACAGACGTTTCGTGAAAGTAATCATAAATGTTCACTTCTTTAAAATCAGTGATATCATTGTTGGGACACTACGTCTTAAGAGCTCTACACGTAGTCGCCACTAAACATGGAATGCGGCGGTCGGGCCTCGGCATCTGAGGGCGTTGAATTATGGCGCGTGGCTTTGGCGGCCAGGCGGCGGGGCGTGACGGCGGCAGAGCGTGAAGGCGTAGGCCGAGCGGCGGCGTGTGACTTCGTTGGCAGACATGGGTCGAGCGCGTTTACACAAACAAACATTTAATATTGTACCACATCAGGAGTCAACCAAGAATAAGAAATCTAGCTTTTTGAAATAACTAAGATTTCGCCATTTATCTGATTTCATTATGTATTTTGACAGGAAAACGGCAAGTGCATATGTAGTGTTTACCAATAATAAAGGAGTCACTTATCAGCTGGAGCCCGTCTCTGCCTGTCGGAGAAGGCAACAAGTTTCACCTGAGCATCATACACCATTCGATAAATTCATGTTAATATTAACCTTTATACTTTGTTTCTGTAAATATAGTCAACATATAATAGCACCTAATATTTCTTGTTGAACTCAGCAAGTTAACTGATCTTATCAGCATGTTCTGTATGTCAGTATTATCAGCCGTATTATCAGCAGGTTATGCTGAACTTAAGCAAGTCCTCTATGTAAGTAGACAATATTTTTTCTTGATTATGTGCTGCCTATCGTTAATGTTACGTATCTCTAAGAATCGCGGCTATTTAATGGAATATCAGTTTTACGGCACTACTCCCCGAGTTACGGCACTACTCCCCGAGTTACGGCACTACTCCCCGAGTTACGGCACTACTCCCCGAGTTACGGCACTACTCCCCGAGTTACGGCACTACTCCCCGGGTTACGGCACTACTCCCCGAGTTACGGCACTACTCCCCGAGTTACGGCACTACTCCCCGAGTTACGGCACTACTCCCCGAGTTAAGGCACTACTCCCCGAGTTAAGGCACTACTCCCCGAGTTAAGGCACTACTCCCCGAGTTAAGGCACTACTCCCCGAGTTAGTTGTTTCCCTTAATCGGTTCTACTTTCACAAGAACAATACTATCCATTTTTATGTGGTGTTTGTTAATGGCAACCATCTGAACGAATTAGATAATGGATATGTGGCATCATTGATATATGAGATGACTTACCTGACATGTCACCAATAGGTGACACACCAGAAGTAAAACAACACTTACTCGCATCGTCTCGTCAAAGGAATTTAAATATTTGAACCATTTAAAGAGGCAACCTGAAAATGCAAGTGATATTACCTGTGACCAAGGTATATATATATATATATATATATATATATATATATATATATATATATATATATATATATATATATATATATATATATATATATATATATATATATATATATATATATATATATATATATGCATATGTATATGTATATGTATATATATATATATATATATATATATATATATATATATATGCATATGTATATGTATATGTATATATATATATATATATATATATATATATGTATATGTATATGTATATATATATATATATATATATATATATATATATATATATATATATATATATATACATATATCCATAGATCACATATTCAGATCAGATGACATGACAATGTTGTTAACAACAACAATAATAATTAAACTATATATATATATATATATATATATATATACATATATCCATAGATCACATATTTAGATCAGATGACATGACAATGTTGTTAACAACAACAATAATAATTAAACTATATATATATATATATATATATATGTGTGTGTGTGTGTGTGTGTGTGTGTGTGTGTGTGTGTGTGTGTGTGTGTGTGTGTGTGTGTGTGTGTGTGTGTGTGTGTGTGTGTGTGTGTGTGTGTGTGTGTGTGTGTGTGTGTGTGTGTGTGTGTGTGTGTGTGTGTGTGTGTGTGTGTGTGTGTGTGTGTGTGTGTGTGTGTGTGTGTGTGTGTGTGTGTGTGTGTTATAATATGCTATGTATGGTTGGGATTTATACACAATGTAATCTGCTAAATGTTTCCTACCTAATACATTTATAAAAGGCGTGGAATTATCCGAAGGAATTTTTAATCGGGTTTGTCTAACGTCTAAGCTGACGAAGTCATGGACATGACATGATTGATATAAAGTGGGCTGATTTAGGTAGATCCTCGATAATTATTTAAAAGATAAAGTTCATTGTACTTGATAAGCAATCTTACCTTTTTCACAGACGGAACTCTTGATACTACCGATGCTTGCATGCAATTGTCCCGAGTTGAATTAGACATTTCACCGAATCTGCAGTGTTTATATGATCCAGATGTCATACATTTCAGCAATATCATGCAATAATTTGTGGTTAAATTGATGCGATGGGCCGGTGCCAAGTCAACAAGACATTGTTTGTGATATATGTATGGGCATGCTCGGTAGCAAGTCGTGCACTTACACTCTGCAGGGAGAGTCTACGGGTAAGTGCTTATCTATGCTTTGGTTCAACCGGTTTAGCGTATGTTAGAAATATTGTTGAAAAACAGGAATACGTGAATTGTAAAGCGCAAAACAAAATACTCAAATATATTACATGATGGGAATGGTTGGAATGTGAACAATAATCGCTGACATGGTTTTATGACGAGACGAATGCAAGATATATTTATCAAAACATATCGTTGTGTCTGTCTGCCCTTTGACGACAATTATAACGGGGATACTGAATTATGACCTACTCATAGGACAAACGCATAACTCATTTACATCCAAACACAGCTAATATGGCTAGTCATAGGTGTTGAGAAACCAAATGCTTTCATGCATTCATGGGGGAGGTGGGTACTGGTAGATATTTTTTAATCTCGAAGTTGTCATCAGAGCACATGGTGATGTCATCGAAGCCCTTGACATGCCGCCGACGAGATATAAGATCAGATGTTCACACGTTAGTAGCATTCGTATGGGTTGCATACGCACCCAAACGGTATCCACGTTGCGCGCTTTCTCGTGTACTGCGATGACACCTGCTTTGCAAGCACATGTTTGAATGTTTTCTAGGCAGCTTAGATGCCGATATTTTGACAAATGCAACTTTGCTTTTCATTTTATTGAAATTGAATAAGCGTGGACATTTATAAGAAGACGCCAGCCTTTGTGAAATCGAGTGTGCTGAATATCTGGTAAATAAAACATGTAATATAACCTTTCCATGAAAGACACAATGCGGTTAGTTTACAAAATTATATAGTTGAGTTGCATTTCGTATCAACATATGTTGCATTTGTTTCATATGATATTTCCTGCACAACTTATAGTGCTTTATATATTGAATAATACGACGCAGTCATCCCAACCATTTTCATTACCGTTATTATATGTGACATTAAATTATTCCATCGCCTGTTTGTTTCGAACTGTCGGTTGCTTTATCTTGTCACTACATATGTAAATGTTGGCCTATGAGGCCACACATATTTGTTTAGTGTTGAATGAAGGCGTAATCAGACCTTCGCCGTCACAGCGCCGTGTTGCCGTGACTTGGTCGTTGTTCTCGCCGTAAGAGCGTGTTGCCTGCCTAACCGACTATTACACGCACCGATAAAATGTAAAGCAACATTCGCCGATCTCATATACCACGACTCCGCGTTGGTACTCGGCTACAGTCTGGTTACCCGCCCAAGGTCATAACCCTTGCTTTGTTGGCAACCATTACGATAAATTGAATCTCCATCACTGCACCATCGGTCGTGTGTGCGTGTTTGTGTGTGTGCCTACATGCGTATATGCGTGAGTATGTGCGTATGTGTGCGTATGTACGTATGAATGTATGTATGTATGTATGTATGTATGTATGTATGTATGTATGTATGTAATAATCCATCCATTATATGCATGTAAGCATGTATGCACTTATGACTGAATACGCGCATGCGCGCGTGAGGGTGGATTGGTGGAGCAACATACACTCACAGCTCGCTCAAAAAAATGCATTTATGCCAGACCCTCAGCATCCTCTCGTGATTTTGCTGTAACTATTTGTTTGAGAGGTTGATTGTTCTGAGGTCAGAATCGGAAATTGGAGAAGAGAATGACTATTTGCAACATTGAGGAAAATATGTTTGGTGCCTGAAATAAGGGAGGTAGTGGATAGAGCCTTCAAACTACAGCGAGAGGCTAACGATGATGTGATGCATTCTCCCACGTGGACACGTATGTGTTAATGTTCTGTTAATATTTGCTGCATTACATCTCGCTATACTTCATACAATGCATGGATTTGACCATGTTCACGCCATTAGCTCCACATATTGTGTAATAGGCATGTTAGGGAACGTAGCACTAGGGTAGCTGAGCGTGCTGTGAGAGAAACCACATTGCAAAATCTCGTTCTGATCATGAGGCTTCCGCTACTTCATAAATGTCACCGAACAGTTTGGTGGAGGGTTTCATACTTGATATAATTTAATTACCTTCCTTGACTATGCATGCGCGAGCAATTTTGAAGGATTTCTTTATATAAAGAAGAAGCTCTTAGCAAGCGCCACTCCCTATTTCAGTATTGGTGACAGTTTATGAAGGATGCACCCACTCTCAGTCGCACATTGGTGACTGCTTCAAAATTTAAGTCATCTGTTAGAGAAATTGGAATGATTCCCATTTCTCCTCGACATGATAATTCCAAGAGTTGGCTTCGCTAATCGGACTCGCCCAGCTGTTTACACGGCCGATGTTTGCAGAGCGATATCGGGCATGTCGGCTTATCCATTTTAAAACATTCGCCATGAGCGATTCGTATAATTTTATCTAGAAAACTGGAATAAATTATCGTATGAACGTCTTGCGCGGTAGTCACGTTATTTCGATGAGGTTGTTCTCTTTATCGCTGTAGTCCTGGGTGAGGCTGGCACCGATACCCGTCTTCGAATTTTTTGTTACCTTCTTCTTCTGATCCTGTTTCACTGTCGTCTCCACTCCGCCGATCTTTCACTCTAATTATCCACTCCCCTCCAATTCCCGCCAAATCTCTCTTCACGTAGTCCTCCCATGTCAGCATCGGCAATCCTCTTACCCTTCTCTCCTCCACTCTAAGCGCTTCCGTGCTCTACGGTAATCTATCCACTTCCATTGTTTAGACGTGTACAGTCCTCTTTTAACGGTTCCTCTTCAGCTGCTTCGTCTTGAGCTTCTCTTTTACTTCCACCCTCAGATCCTTTATTCTTCGCTAATCTATTCTTATAATTCGCGCTATTCACCGCCCCACCCAGGTATACAAATATATACCCAGGTATACAAATATATACCCAGGTATACAAATATATACCCACGTATACAAAGCTGTCTCGTTGTTTCAGTACCATTGTAAATCAACGAATGAATGTAATAAGAAATTAACTAACACAGTTTATGGCGAATAGATGTAACGTAATGAATGGTGGATGGTATATGAGTGTATATATGAGTGTGTATATATATATATATATATATATATATATATATATACACTCATATACCATCCACCATGCATTCCGTTCATTGCTTTGAAAATATATATATATATATATATATATTTGAATATATATATATATACATATATATATATATATATATATATATATATATATATACATATATATATATATATATATATATATATATATATATATATATATATATATATATATATATATATATATATACATATATATATACATATATATATATATATATATATATACATATATATATATATATATATATATATATTTGAATATATATATATATATACATATATATATATATATATATATATATATATATATATATATATATATATACATATAATTATATATATATATATATATATATGGATTTATGCAACTTACAGCTGCATAACAGATGTTATGAGATAACCAAGGCAAGTCTTGCCCTGGGTGTCCGAGACTACACCGGAACTATTTGGCCAAATAATTTGTATTACTCCACGATATTCAGCCAATCACGGCTTAACGGAAACCAGTTCAAACCAGAGCCAGCAGCTGGAATCTTTCACTCCTGTTCCAGTCTCTGCATCGCGAAGTTGTGTCTAGAAAATTTGTCTCTCGAAATACTTTGGTTTTACCAAAAGTCGTTACGTTTTTCAAATACGTTTTGTTTGAGAGTGACCACTTCGAGCTGCGTCGACTGACCTGCAGGAGGAAGACCGCCTCAACACTCGTTTCAGCTGAGTATTGTTTCATTTGTATTTACTTCGTCGGTTGCCTCGTGGTTAATTTGCTCATTTCGTATACGTTTAAACTTCCCGCAATCGGCCATTCAATATGTCGGCGGCGAAGTCGGAGCTAGATGTGCTTGTGCTTGGGCATAGCCACGCGTATTGGTTGGGCGCGTTCATTGAATCTGCGGGTCTACTTGACGACTTAGAAAGATTAGGTTACACGTGCACGGTTCGTTTTATGGGTCGGAGGGGAGCGTCCACTCAAACATTTCGAGAACCGGCAACCATTACCCGGATTTCTGCCCGCGTCCCTGACATAGTCATTACCCTTCTTGGAGGCAACGACCTCGACGGGAAGTCTCCCCCACCTCCAGAGGCAGTAGGTTTGCAACTAGGTAGATTGGGCGATGAATTGTTAGCTTTAGGGGTCCGTCAAGTATGTCTATGTCAAATCGAGCGCCGCAAGAAATGGCGCCATTTTGATTTTGATACGGGAGCGGCTCGCGTTGCATCCGCGAATGCTGCGTTACAGTCCGCATGTGGGGGACGTCGTGGGCTGTTCTACTGGAGCCATAAGTACCTTTGGAACAGCCCGGCGAAGGTTTTCCGCCAAGATGGCGTCCATTTATCCGATATAGGAAATTTCCGACTGTTTCGCAGCATTCGGGGGGCAATCTTCAGAGCAGTTAGCCGGGTTGTCCTACAGCTGACTACAACTTAAATTGGCGTTTCATGTCGAGCGCTAACTGCTGGTAAGGTGTCGATAATTAGGAGCTCGCCTCAGTCCTAATAACTCCATAATCATGGTGACTCTTGGTTGTTTTGTATGTCATGCGCGGACATTGTGTCCCTCTTCGTATATGTAGCCACGGGGGATGTTCCCATATTTTATCGCATTGACATACACCCAGTTATGCGCCTCCGTGGACAGTTTCGCTTTACTATATTTACTCGGCATTCATAAATTGTGGGCGGTGATCCCATACTAGTCCATGATAACTGGTATAATTTTTGTGGCGACGAGGTAGTGGTTCTTCCAAATGAAGATAATTCCCAATTTGTGTCGTGTCACCATCCTCATTGTTCGTTCTTATGACACTATTGTTGTCATGTTATCGTTGCTAAGATTAACAGTAACGCAACGTTTTACCTCAGTGACACTTTATTTTCTATCAAGGGAGGCGACCCCGACTTTTTGCGTTTAGGTACTTTCGGGGGCGGTGACCCCCTACTTACCCGTGTTTGCACTTTCTGCATTGATGTACTATCTCGGGCGGTGTCCCCTAACTAAATGTGATTGTCATCTTGCATGTATATACTATCGTGCCCGGTGTCCCTTACTTAATGTGATTGTAATCTTGCATTGATATCCTATCGTGGGCGGTGTCCCCTCGCTAAATGTGATTGTCATTGTGCATTGATATACTAACACGGGCGGTGTCCCCTAACTAAATGTGATCGTCATTTTTGCATTGATATACTATCGTGGGCGGTGTCCCCTAACTAAATGTGATTGTCATTTTTGCATTGATATACTATCGTGGGCGGTGTCCCCTCGCTAAATGTGATTGTCATTGGGCATTGATATACTACCATGGGCGGTGTTCCCTAACTAAATGTGATTGTCATTTTGCATTGATATACTATCGTGGGCGGTGTCCCCTAACTTAATTTTATTGTCATTTTGCATTGATATACTATCGTGGGCGGTGTCCCCTAACTTAATTTGATTGTCATTTTGCATTGATATACTATCGTGGGCGGTGTCCCCTAACTTAATTTGATTGTCATTTTGCATTGATATACTATCGTGGGCGGTGTCCCCTAACTTAATTTGATTGTCATGTTGCATTGATATACTATCGTGGGCTGTGTCCCCTAACTAAACGTGATTGTCTTTTTGCCTTAATATACTATCGTGGGCGGTGTCCCCTAACCAAATGTGACTGTAATTTTGCATTGATGTATTATCGGGGGCGGTGTCCCCTGACTAAATATGATTGTACATTTTTTATACTATCGGGGGCGGTGACCTCCTACTTAACTGCGTGCAATTCATGCATTTACGTACTCTCGTGGGCGATGACCCCCTAATTTACTGTGTTTATAAAGTTGTGTTGGCACACTATCGGGGGCGGTGACCCCCTGATTCCATTTTATGTTGATTTATCGTGGGCGATGACCCCCTCACTAGCTATGATTCCATTTTGTGGTGATCTATCGCGGGCGGTGACCCCCTAATCATTTGGCTAATGTCGCATATTGATGTGTATTCATATAATGGACCAAAAAAAAAAAAAAAATAAAAAAAAAAAAAAAAAAATAATAATGAAAAAAAAAAAAAAACTTGTTTCAGCTTCGACGCAAGGCATCAGTCCTGGTGGTATTGCCACAACAATTTAGGAGCTAGTTTTAACATGTGGCTTTCATGAGTAGTTTGGCGGCAGTTTCCAAGAGTTTAGCTGTTCACTCAGTATTGGCCCTTCCACAATATGTTGCAGGATGGCTCCAGATAAGAACGTGCGTCGTGGACGACCTCTGCGCCACAGCCCGGTGGCAACAAGATCGCGGGCGGCGGCAAGCCGCGCTGCCGTTGCACGATCAGCGATGTGCCCGCCCCCACCAGAGTGCCACGTCGTGCAGCACCTTGACGACGAACCGGCCCTTACGGCATGTCGTTCGTCCGGTGGCGGGCGCAGCAGCGGGTCGGAAAGCTACGACGGAGGAGCGCTTGTCGATTATGGAGCGCCGTCTTGACGCCTCTGACAAGATGTTGCAGGAGGTCCACGCGATGGTGCGTGGCCTGCAGCAATTGCCTGCGGCCAACGCCCTACCTGCGCCGCTTCCAATAGAGGCCCCTGCAGCAGTGGCGGCGCCTACCGGGGGGAGCCCATCGCTCCGCCCTTGGCTAACCCTTGTCTATGGCCGCAGGGCGGCCATACGTCAGGTCGGGTGTCATCATCTGCAACTGGTGCTCCACCAAGCCCCGTTCCAAGACCACCGTCGGCCCCGTGGCCAGAGGCCATATCTTCAGGTATTCATACAGGTCAGGAAGTACACGCCCTCCCCAGGGCATCCCAGGATCTAGTAGCATCGTTCGCTACTTCGGCCCTATCCCGTCATTCCCGCGTGTCTGACAAACTCAAAGCCCAAATTTGGTCCGGGGAGTATGTTAGTATTTCCTCATTGTTGCATGACTCCTCACCACAGAACTATTCTGTGTCCGTTAGGCCAGGCAGTGACGACGAGACCCCCATGTTTTGTGTCGCCCCTAGGGCAAAGAGCAGCACTGTGTCATTTGACCAATGGCTGCAGGGCTTCGAAATTTACATGTCTGTTTTTCTTCTCCAGCCACAGCATCTGTCAGAATCACATAATTTACTCATGTATGTCCAGACAATTCGTTCCCTATACGAGAAAGGTGCGGACTGGCGGTCGTATGATGAGGCGTTCCGGTCACTTCGTCAGGCCAACAACTGGGGGTGGGAATCGGTTTGCTGGTACCTATGGATGAATGCATCCGAGAGTCGCCCAGCTACCACACCCAGCGTGACTCCCTTTCGTAGCAAGGGTAAGGCCAGCTGGGGTAAGGCTAAGTGGCCATCCACAAAAACCTGCTTCGCATTCGATCGGGGGGAGGTCTGTAACGCAGCCACTTGTCGTTACACACACAAGTGTAGACGCTGTGGTGGCCCCCACTCAGCGGCACGATGCTATAGGCAACGCACCCAACCCAATCCTGCTCGACCGAGTTCAGCCACCGGCATCCCTGCAACCCAATCGTCGACTGCCAGTTCGCGACCAGCCGTCTTCAGGAGATAGTATGCCTACCCCAGTTTCCCCTGATGCACTTAGATATTTTCTTGTCGGCTACAATCGTAATATTGTTGAGTATCTTCTCAATGGCTTTCAGCACGGGTTCAGAATTGGCTGCTTTGGCTTACCAGCACAACAAGCTAAAGGGGTCACCAATTTGAAGTCTGCCATCGAATTCCCTGCAGTAGTAGACAACAAGATAGCGAAGGAGCTAGCGCTAGGCAGAATTTTAGGTCCGTTTGATACGCCACCCCCTAGTGACAACTTCAGGATTTCCCCTTTGGGGGTAGTCCCTAAAAAGAGTCCTGGGGAATTCCGAACGATACATCACTTATCCTACCCAGAGGGTTCCTCGGTAAATGATTTCATTCCCAAGGAAATTTCCGCTGTCCAATACGCAACTATACAGGATGCTATTAGGCTCATCAAACAGCTACCCAGTAGTCAGGTCTTTATGGCTAAAGTGGACATAGAATCAGCTTTTAGGATTATTCCAGTCTCACCAAGGGACCGACCGCTTTTGGGTTTCCAGTGGAAGGGTAAGTTTTTCATGGATGCTGTCCTTCCAATGGGAGTTTCCAGCGCTTGTGCGATCTTCGAGTCTTTCAGTACTGCGTTGGAGTGGATCGCAAAGTCCAAACTGGGAGCGACTGCGATTGTCCATGTTATCGATGACTTTCTGTTTATTGCCAATTCTCGTGCGAAATGCGGACAAGATCTACAAGCTTTTGTTAATCTTTGCCTCGAACTCGGGGTTCCCTTAGCACCTGGGAAGACAGTGGCTCCTACCCGTGTCATCACTTTTCTCGGCATTACTTTAGATACAGTGCTTATGGAAGCTAGACTGCCAGAGGATAAGTTAGAGAAAGCTAAGGCACTGCTGGAAGATTTTCAGAGACAACAGAAAGTAACACTTAGAGTTCTGCAGTCACTCATCGGCATCCTGAATTTTGCTTGCACAGTGATTGTGCCAGGTAGAGCTTTTCTGAG
>OY759274.1:34833346-34875846 GCA_963662155.1 Lamellibrachia columna | reverse complement strand
TCGATATAACTCTTCATCTAGGAAGAGAAATGAAGTGATATGTGTAGTCAGAGATATGTATGCCAAGAGCCTTAAGATATTGACCGTGTGTGATATATTGTATGTTTACCCAACGAAATGTAGTGAATACTTCCCATAAAAACAAATCGTAGTACAGTAATATGTTGTGATTAAAAACACAAGGTCACCATACACGAATATATATATTCCCTTCATAACATTCACTCGATGATGTAGCCGACAAAATAATTATAACGTAGCGATTATGTTTATGCATACACGCAGCCCACTTGTTTTAACATTCCATGGCATAAGCAGAGCACTTACCTGTCTCTGCAATGAGACTTGATGTTTGTTGATCGAGACTCGTTTCGACTTGAGAAAGTCGTATAAGGTGAACCTATTTATACCCTTAAATTCAAACGCATCACACGTGGAACACGTGATCACTGGCATACGAGCCACTACTTCGATAGTTAAGTTTTGGACCCGTGCCAAGTTCACTCACTCAACTAATCACTCACTCTTCTCGGCCATTTGAGACGCGTACAATATATATCCACATTGCCAATGTCAGCTCTTCTGGCTCCAGTTTCACGTTTCCATAGACGATAAGTAAACGCTAAGGCTAGTTGCCACATAATTGGCCTTGTTGCCATTTCATAATTGCGTCGGCAGCAGGCATATATTAGCTTCCTTTCTAGTACACTGTCAGTAACACGCCATGTTGACCAGTTGTTTCTCAACAAATTGAATAGCACAGTTTCATGTTCAAGAGAACAATGCAAGTTGCAAATGTGGCAACTTTGGAAATAATGTGGTGTCGGATTATTGGTACTTGGTAAAGAAAACATTCAGTTGAAAGTCAACACGCGAATACAATATGCAGGCCTATAACTCTTATTTAGGGGAGACCGGGGTCAAGTGGGACAAAATATTATTTTTTTTGCTGACAATTGTCTAATAAAGAACAACATAAAAATTGTTTTGAACTCAATTACTAATTTTACTTTAAACACATGTTATATAAATTAACTGCAAGTCTGCACAATACGAACAGAATTTATATAGTTTATCAAATGTCCCAACTCGCCCCGTGGGTAGGGATGAAGTGAGACAGTATATGGGGTGCATTAGGGCATCTGGATAAAATGCTCACAAACATGAACATAGCTAAACGAAATGTGCGAGTCAGTCAAATGCATCAATTAATTGTCATGGATGTGGCCATGCTTTACAAAGACATATTGCTGCATTGTTGCTACACTTAATACGCACCAACATTCAAACCACTGAAGACATATGTCTTTGCAGCACGCATTGTTCCTCCGCTGGGAATTGGCAGAGGCAACAACATAACATTGTCATCAATATCTACCTCATCTGAAGCAACGGTATCTGGGAAGCTAAACATGCTCTTGTCATGTTTTGATGGCTGCCTTTTAAAAAATCTCGCCTCGACCGTATCGTCTTCACTAGTATCGGCAATGGCGACTCCCACATAATGAACTTACGATTTTTTTTTATATCTGATCATGTTCTCCCTGTTAAATGTTCTCGTTGCAAATGTCGTCATTAAAGTCCATGAAGTCATCCAACGCGTCACCGCTTGTCCCATTTATGATTATGATATATTTTTTGTCACTTGAACTATCTGCTGGCCTCTTGTCTCCTCCGTCTGTTGGCCGCCTGTCTCCTTCCTTTTTTGGCCTCCTGTCTCCCTCTGTTGGCCTCCTGTCTCGTTCCTGTGTTGGCCTCCTGTCTCCCTCTGTTAGTCCCCAGTCTCCTTCCTGTGTTGGCCTCCTGTCTCCCTCTGTTGGCCTCCTGTCTCATTTCTGTGTTGGCCTCCTGTCTCCCTATGTTGGTCCCCTGTCTCCTTCATGTGCTGGCCTCTTGTCGCGACCTCCCTCTGTTGGGCTCCTGCCGCCTTCCTCGGGTGGTGGGATTGGCCTACCGGTGACGTATGCCCCCCAGGAACTCATCTTCACTGAAAAATCCCTGTCGTAAGGGTAAATTCCCGATACCTTGTATCCTGAAATTATATTCTGCGGAGTGAATGCACGTGGGTAGGCAATGCCAAGATTTGCAACAATATCATAAATTGTCATTGGTTTCCCAGGGTTGTTTTTCAGCCATCCATCACATCAGCGGACCGTATACAGACCTATAAATTTATGGCTGCAGTGGAGCGGGAAGGTGAGCAGGTGAATGCCATTTGTTTTAGCCATGCTTAAAGAATTGTACGTCACATGGCCTTGGTGGTTGTCCATCAACAGCAACACCGGCCTTTCTACTGAGCAACGACTGTGAATGATAAAGTGCTGCATCCATGTCTCAAAATTGTCGCCAGTCATCCACCCAGAAGGATGAGTGACACCCAAAGATCCTGGCGTGGCTCCCTTTAGCCTGGTATCCTTGAAGTGGACGCGTGGAATCATCAGTAGAGGCGGGTTAGAGTTTCCGAGTGCATTCACGGCACCACACATTGTGACTAGAGTGCCTCTCTCTGATTATGTCACTTGCCCAACTTGTCTTTCACCAATCAACGCCAGGATTTTTTGATGTGCGTGCATAGTGGTGAGAGCGGTCTCGTCCACATTATATACACACTCGGGTATGAAATGATATTTGTCCAGCAGGCTGCCTAGATTGTCATAAAAGTCAAGCACATTCTTCTTATTGAAGCTAGTGCATCTAGATAGGCTTGTTGCTTCAGGTCTTCGGATAAATATGAGTTGTCTGGTCATCATAAATGTCTTGCCTCTGGTAGGTAGATGCAATGTCGCCTTTTTAATGTTTTTTTTTTTTTTTAATCTTTAAATTTTTTAATTTTTTAATCTTGCAACCTATTATATTACTCTCGCTTGTTTTCAACTGTTTTTAGTATTACGATTGTGATATGTAATGTTTAGTTCCGTGTGTGATTGGGTGCATGAGTGTATGTTTGTGCTAACGCCACAACACTACAAATTCCTTGTACTTGCTACTTGGTAATAAAACGTATCTTATCTTATTTATCTTATCTTATAAATGAAGACAACCAATCTGCGCCAACTTTCCATTCTTTTTCCACGACTCTGGAACTTTTATGACATTCTTGACAGCATATTGGTATGCTATTTTTTTTGGGTTTCAGATGATGACAATCCATGCTGGTCTTTGGCAACAGTCTTCACATAACTCCCCAGTTCACCCTCTTCGGTATCACTGAAGATCTTCCCAATGTCGTAAATATGTTTGATTTTGAGTCCATCTGAAATGTATCAGTATTTAGTTAGACTGGCACTCTATGTAGACTAAGTACTGGACATTGAAAACGGAATTTTAAGTTTTAGGCCCTACACTTGAATGTATTGTAACCAAATGAAAAAAATAGGCCTATGTTTATTTATAAGCCGAGAGACGCACACTTGTCACTTTTCATTAGTGGTGTATAAACAGAATCAAATGCCACTGCAGTAGAGTGTACATACTTACCTGTTATTTCGTCGTTCGCATTGGCTGTGGCTACACATCTCTACAGTGTCGATTTGGAAATCCCTTTCTCCTTGGACACTTTCCGGATTGCGTGTCCATGTAACACCAATTTCACGGCGTCCTCCATCTTTTTGGATCAGTTTTCTCATGTGTATCAGTTTATTGCGCACCATTTTTACAACTGCAACATAAATACAAAGTTTTAATGAAAACAAAAAAAGCATTTTGATTATACTTTATCGCATAGAACGCCAATATGTAACTGTTTCCGATTGGTTGGGGTCCATTGGGACATGTCCCAATGGGCCCCGATCACATCTTTCCGAAACGCGTGCTGCTATCTGAGTCATGCCACTAGAAATGCTGAAAAGTGCACCAGCATTTTACGATGCATATCCATGTTAATAACTATGACACAGAGTTGTTTACAATTCTATATTATCTAAAGTTGACGACGTTTCAACGTGTGGTGACTTAATTTTAATTTACTCAGAAATACTTTCTTGAATGGATAGATGATCCGGTTTCTTGGTTATTAATCTACTACACCCGTATCTTCAGTCTGCTGAAGAAGACTGCGAGATGCAGTTGAAATATTCAGACCGAACACCAAGTTTATTGAGAGGTAATTATACTTAATACTCAGAGATAGGTAAAATATTGTTTTGTTACCTCTTCAACGCCGTTGCACTGCTGAGTCTGCCATTAATCGTCGACGCTGGGAAATGGCCAGCGTCACACATGATGACGTCACTGGGATGGCCATCTCACTGGAATGCTAAAAACTTTTGCTGTCCCAATGGATCCAGTGTCCCAATTGACCACGTTCTCCCCTACTGTGTTGATATATGACAACTTGTCATTCGCTTTCGACAAGTCAGACAATGTTGGCACGCACGGCGTTGACATTTCGGAGAAACTAGTGCATGATTTCAACGTAAACATGTCTATATATCACACATGTATAGCTGTTATGCACTCGCCCAGCAAACAGTTGCGTGCGTAGAAGAAACACCCATGCAATTAGTGTTTCAATACATTTGTCAAGTTGCGAAATATATCCGCTACGCTAAATTGAATAGTGCATTCTCTTGTTGATCATTGCTCACAGGTAATCGAGGTAATCCTACTAGAAGGGTGGAATTACCATTTTCTGTCTATGCTTTGGAACGGTTTGTGCCTGTGTTTGTTTGTCTGTCTGTATTTTCCCTCATATTTACGTTTCCCTCATATTTACGCTTGCAGCCCATGTGGATGGTTCTTACATTTAAACCATTTCGAAATTCACCGGTTTTGAACATTTTACGAACTAACGTATGTGGACGGTTGACGTATATTATGTAACTCGGAACAGTAGCAGTTCCTAGTTAGGTAAGCTAATTTGCAAAGCTATGAGTAGTTTCTTCAATTATTTGTTACATACTCTATGTCATACGTCCACATTCTTTCCTTCGAACGATCTTGAAAACGGCAGTGGTGTATGATGCATCATTGCTATTGGCACTGTCACGAAAACTTAACTGGGTAGCGCAAAGAGTCATCAATCTTTTGCAGTGGCTTCCTTTTTTCCCTGCGCAACACCGAGTAACTTGTTTAGTACTAGGCTCCAAGCTATGTTTAAAATCAGAACGGACATGTATAATACGCACGGGAAACACACGCACGCACGCACGCACGCACGCACGCACAAACACACACACACACACACACACACACACTCACACACTCACACACTCACACACACACACACACACACACACACACACACACACACACACACACACACACACACACACACACACACACACACACACACACACACACACACACACACACACACATAGCTAAACGGGCTGCAGACTGACAGCGGTGACACCATCTTGTTGAAGCCTTATGTGCCACCTGGCACGAAGAGGATTGAGTGAGCGACGACGAAAAGGAAGATCAATAATTATATTAAGGCTGTGTGAAGAGAGATATGCAAAAGTCACAAAGTGTGAGCAGAGTGGGATACATTGGCAGAAGAACCGTACGTACAAGTCACCCGAAGGCAAGGGAAGAAGAATGACTACCTGATAACTATGTAATACGTATTAATAATGGACTTACGGAAATGACGGTGATTAATATAATTTGAAGTTGAATTACAGGTTTGTGGTCGGTCACATGCATCCATAAATCATTCACATTTTCTGACTTCTTCCAATACGAAATATTATTTTTGTGGATGAGATGTCACTGATCGTTGTGCATGGACAGTAAACTGGCAATGTGAGCCAGCACGTAAGCTGTTACTGTCGGAGAAGGTTCATGTTTCGGTCAAGTTAGTCGTGATTGTTACGCACATTTGTAGTTAGTTTATCAAGTTCGTTTATTTGGTGGTTACATTAGTTAATATGTGTCTCTATGTGTATGTTTGTAAACTGTTTACCCCTCCTTGTGGTGGCTATTTTGGAATTCGAAATGCACCTAACTAATTAATCATTTGGAAAAGTATGACAGTTACAATGCACCTCAACGCAAAATCACAACAAACAGGACTAAATATTACAGTCTTCAAGGGCATATAGCGACACTACAAACATACGTGTTGGCCTATGTTGACCACTATTTTTTGTATGATGTCGAATGAACAAGTAAACATGCCGTCGCTGTCTCAACGCTGTCTCAACGCCTCGTCGCCTTGACTCGTGATATTCTTCATCTTTCCATTATTCCCCCTATTCCTCCTTTTCCCTCTTATCCCTTCTTCTTCTTCTTATTCCTCCTTATTTCCCTCATCCCCCTTCTTCACATTCGTGTCTACGTGGTACAAACCGCATACAATGTAGACCAAAAGGATTCATTCCCACGACCAAAACGGCTGCTAGACTGACACAGTTTAGGATTTGCTGTTAATCGTATACTTGGAAGACGTCAAACCATTCCACTTTTCCCGTACCTGCTATTCTTTGTACGCCTCCAAAACACATTAATTGATTTGTCATCATATACCTCTGTATGTACATATATATTAATTAACTATAACTTAATATTTCACCATTTATTCGTGTTTGTATAGTTTATTAGTACTGTTGTCTTTGTCGTGTATTCGTAGGAGACAAACACCTGTTTTCATGGATTACTTACTCGTAAGAAAAAGCAAAACCTTTAGTTTAAACAATTTAATGACTTGAAGAACAAATCAACATGCCTGATTATGCGCATTATATATGAAACCTGCCAACTGAAATGCCAAGGATTATTATGTTGAACTCCTGACACCCAAAACTTAACAATCCTTTAATGTTCAGTACAATATATGGCCATACCCTACCATCTCCACATCGTTCTTTGAGAACACACGCACTCTGTTGAATAGAAACATGTCAAATAGTGATATGTCATGCAAAAGGCAGACGCCTGTCTACGCCGAAATTGCACAGAAGATTTTAGCCGCCGCCGTCAACGAACTACTGGCACATCGTAGACATATAGACATATAAAGTCCACATATAACACTGCATTTTTTAACCCGTACCGTGTTTAACGGAATAAACACCGAAACCTACACACACTGCGTATGAGGTGCGCGCGGTCTCTTACACAAAATATTTAATAACGTCAGCACAATAGATGTGCTTGCTTTAAATATGCAATAGCTCTAGCTATGAATATGAGAATATGGGAGGAAGTGACAGTACCATTACTTCACGCTCAATGAGCCATTATCAAAGAAGATGGCCATCAATTTCCGGTATTGTGTGTAGACTGGTTAGGTGAATGTCTGAGAGGTGAGATAACTACAGCTTCAATGTGCATATGTAGATAAAAACAAATAACCAATATCAAAGAAACCTTCGCGTAAGGTCTAGGCAATTTTAGAAATGTCTCAAATTTCCAAGGCAGTTAATAAACTGAATTGTGAGTGAGTTATTCGTTATTCAGTTTACTGACTTGGCTTGTTTTAATTATTCATGCTGTTAAATCCTACAACCTTATTACACATTTAGCTGGTTCATCGGCACCCTGTTTAAATAGGGTAGTGTAATAAAACCACACAAACAACACTCGTCGTTAACATATATCCTTTAGCATGTAGACAATTTACCCGGGGAATATTCCCACAATTAACCCATTAACACAGTATTCGGAACCTGCACCGTAGTAGAATGTCTTAAGAGCAAATCATTTACGACGACTCGGCCTCAGACAGAGTGACGTCAGGACTTGTGAATCACTTGGACACGGCCTTGACATCTTAGACTGACGCATAATGATGTCAGAACTTGTAAATCACCGCGACACGCCGCTGAGACGACGCCATTTTCCCATTTATTCACGAAACGTTATACAACATTTAAGCGAATATCCGTGAACGGTAATGGGAACATGTATGATGTTATTGAGTTAATGCTGCATAAGGTAACGTTGGTAATATAATATATGTAGAATTAGAATTAATCAGTTAAGCTATGTAAGCGCACGTAGAATAGGGTATTTGTTCAATCAAGAAAATATATGTTGACAGAAGATAAAGGGTGATATATTAGCAGCAGGTTTGGAAATGGGAAAACTGTAAATAAGTGTTTTTTGCGAGAGCGTGTTTTGACAACACGGTAAACAAGGAAATTAAAAGATGGCCAACAAGAAATGTGTTTAATATTGAATGGTTATATTGTTGTTGATATAAATAATGTATTTATGATTGACAAATGTAGAAAAATAGTAGGTAAACGGATACTTATTAAAATAACATTGTGGATTGGATATAAAAAGAACAATGTTTCGCTGACGACAATAACTTAATAAAATACATTATATACTGGTTGCTTAAATGCTAGTAGAGGAAGAAATATATTTGCAACTTAAATTGACATCTACAAATATATTACAAAATGTTGCCTTCGATAAGGCAACGACTTGTTTGTAGAATTACCTCTTGAATGTCTTGCTTTCGATGACAATCTTGTTGAATCTGGCTATAGTTTCCTTTTCGCTATGCGTACCGACAGCAATTAAACATTCATTTTAATTGTTTCAATCTCTTGCCCGGTGCTGTCTTGGTTTGTCCTCCTCGAGAACTCTTTGATTGTGGTATTTTCTTGCCATTTAATTTTGAGATTGTATCTGGGATATTAGCTTGTGAATGCTTGGAGTCTTCTGGTTGTTGTCTTGGTTACTCCCCACGTTTTCTGGTTGTTGTCTTGGTTACTCCCCACGATTTCTGGTAGTTGTCTTGGTTACTCCCCACGTTTTATGGTTGTTGTCTTGGTTACTCCCCACGTTTTCTGGTTGTTGTCTTGGTTACTCCCCATGTTTTCTGGTAGTTGTCTTGGTTACTCCCCACGTTTTCTGGTTGTTGTCTTGGTTACTCCCCACGTTTTCTGGTTGTTGTCTTGGTTACTCTCTGTGTTTTCTAGTTGCTGTATTGGTTACTCTCCATGTCTCAGAGCCACTAGATATTTTAAACAACATAAACTAGTTTGTCACACCCGCTGGTAGTAACAGGTGACAAGTTGATTTCTAATTTGATGGAACAATCTTACGCGTTTGTAAATGCTATACATTTATTTTATATATAGACATGTTCATTTCGATATTGTTTGTATCGTTTTTGCTTTATTTTCATATACCTGTGTGGAAGTGAAAACGCGCGCACACATGGACAGCATACACTCCCCACATGCGCATACTTACACTGGTTGATAACAGCTGAGTTAGGATTAATGTAATGACCATTTTATGTTTCTATTCTAAAGAATCACCTCCAAGGTAACGCCTTAAGTTGGCTTGTTAGTGGCGACCAACAAATTTATGAGTTACATAGCTGCTCAATAAATGGGTGAGTAGTTAGTGGAAGTTTCTGATACACACTTATCGCTGCATCAAAACATCAAAGGTAAAACACCCTAATATCACCCACCGCTAATGAGTGCGCGCAGCCAATCAGAGCGCAGTAGAGCACCCCCTGGCGGTCGCATCGTAGTCGTGCGTAACCTAAGCGCCCCTAGCGACCGGAGGAGGTGCGCAGTCGGAGCACGAGCGGTGGTTACTAAAAAATAGACATTGGGAAAACCCCACATATCGCTGACGTGGCGTTTAATTTTTTATTTTAAATTCAATGAAAACCTAGGGAAAATTCCACATATCGCTGACGTGGCGGTTATTGAGTATGGTATCAATGAATGAGCGAGCTAATCAATCAGGGTTCAGTACGTTATCGGTGAATGGTATAAAGAGCTGCGATTCGTCGGTTATAGTTTCCGTTATATGTCAATAGTTTAAAATAGTGCGCTCTTACATTTTACCCATAACTCCTACAGTTTACCCATAATTCCTTCAATTTACCCATAATTCTCCAACTGAATAAGAGTACAAGGACATTTTATTAAATATTGGAAAATAATGACACAATATCGTCCACAAACGTTAGACAGAGGAATCTAAAGTCTCTTGCCATACGCATATGTTCGTTATGTCAATATTTTAAAATAGTGCGCTCTTACACTTTACCCATAACTCCTACAGTTTACCCATAATTGCTACAATTTACCCATAATTCCTGCAATTTACCCGTTCACAGAGCTATAAAAAGAACGGGACTGTAGTTTCATACGGATCGTTTTACTCACAGACCCCTTATATTCTGATTGACCAGGCGAGGCAAACTATTACCAGGATTAAACCAGTCTGGACTTCCGCACTGTGTGCAGTGACACTGCGCTTTACTAAAAGATGAATAATAAAGATGCATTCACTACTTACTGCCTGCAGTGATTCCATCATGCTGTTGTCTTAATTTACACACACACACACACACACACACACACACACACACACACACACACACACACACACACACACACACACACACACACACACACACACACACACACACACACACACACACATACACACACACACACACACACACACACACACACACACACACACACACACACACACACACACACACACACACACACACACACATATATATATTCACTGTACCCACAGTACAGAGCTAGAATACATGGTCACTGTCCCACAGTACACAGCTAGAATACATATACACTGTACCCACAGTACACAGCTAGAATACATAGTCACTGTATCCAGAGTACACAGAGAAATTACATAGTCACTTTACCCATATATGTCAATATTGTTAAATAGTGCGCTCTTACACTTTACCCATACCTCCTACAGTTTACCCATAATTCCTTTAATTTACCCATAATTCTCCTATTGAATAAGAGTACAAGGACATTTTATTAAATATTTGAAAATAATGACACAATATCGTCCACAAACGTTAGTCAGATGACTCTAAAGTCTCTTGCCATACGCATATTTTCGTTATATGTAAATATTTTTAAATAGTGCGCTCTTACACTTTACCCATAACTGCTACAGTTTATCCATAATTCCTACAATTTACCCATAATTCCTACAATTTACCCATAATTCCTACAATTTACCCAGCACACATATGTAGTGAAGTGTGTTTGTTCGTTCACCTAGCTATAAAAAGAACGGGACTTTAGTTTCATACAACTAGAATATATATATATATATATATATATATATATATATATATATTCACTGTACCCACAGTACAGAGCTAGAATACATAGTCACTATCCCACAGTACACAGCTAGAATACATATACACTGTACCCACATTACAGAGCTAGAATACATAGTCACTGTCCCACAGTACACAGCTAGAATACATATACACTGTACCCACAGTACACAGCTAGAATACATAGTCACTGTTTCCAGAGTACACAGCGAAATTACATAGTCACTTTACCCAAAGTACACAACTAGAATACGTAGTCACTGTACCCACTGTATGCAGCTAGAATACATATATATATATATATATATATATATATATATATATATATATATATATATACATACTGTACCCAGAGTACACAACTAGAATACACAGTCACTGTACCCATAGTACACAGCTAGATTACATAGTCACTTTACCCACAGTGCACATATAGAATATAAATTCATACTGTACCCAGAGTACACTGCTAGAATACACAGTTACTCTAACCACAGTACACAGCTACAGTACATAGTCACTTTACCCACAGTGCACATATAGAATACATAGACACTGTACCCACAGTGCACAGCTAGAATACATAGTCACTGTGCCCACAGAACACAGCTGTAATATATATATATATATATATATATATATATATATATATATATATATATATATATATATATATATATATATATATTTATATATATATTCACTGTATGTACAGTACACAGCTACAGTACATAGCCACTGTATCTACAGTACACTGATAGAATATATATTCACTGCACCAACAATACACAGCTAGAATTCATAGTCACTATACCCACAGTACATAGTACTCAGCTACAATTCGTAGTCACTGTGTCCACAGTACATAGCTAGAATACATAGTCACTGTACCCACAATACACAGCTAGAATATATAGTCACTATACTCAGAGTACACAACTAGAATACATAGTCACTGTACCCACAGTATGCAGCTAGAATACATAGTTACTGTACACAAAGTACACAACTAGAAAACATAGTCATTGTACCCACAATACACAGCAAGAATGCATAATCACTGTACCCACAGTATACAGCTACAATTCGTAGACACTGTACCCACAGTACACAACTAAAATGCATAGTCACTCAATCCACAGTACACAGCTAGAATGTATATTCACTGTACACAGAGTACACAGTTAAATAGAATAATTAGTCACTGTACGAAGAGTACACAGCTAGAGTACATAGAACTGTACCCATAGTACACGGCTAGAATACAGTAGTCAGCTAGATTACATAATCACAATAACCACAGTTCACAGCTAGAATACATAATCAATGTAACCACAGTCCACAGCTAAAGTACATAGTCACTGTACCCACAGTACACTGCTACAGTACATAGTCACTGTACCCACATTACACAGCTAGAATACCTAGTCACTGTATCCAGAGTACAAAGCTATAATACTTAGCCACTGTACAAAGAGTACACAGCTATAATACATATTCACTGTATCCAAAGTACACAGCTAGAATACATATTCACTGTCCCACAGTACACAGCTAGAATACATATTCACTGTACCCACAGTAAACAACTAGAATACATAGCCACTGTACCCACAGTACACATGTAGAATACATAATAACAGTCACTGTACCCACAGTACACCACTACAATTCATAGTCACTGTACCCACATTACTCAGCTAGCATACATAGTCACTGTACCCACAGTGCACACCTAGCATACAATATTACTGTACCCAAAGTACACAGTTAGAATACATAGTAACTGTACCCACATTACTCAACTATAATACATAGTCACTGTACCCACAGCACACAGCTAGAATACGTAGTCACTATACCCACGGTACACAAATAGAATACATATTCACTGTACCCACAGTACAGAGCTAGAATACATAGTCACTGTCCCACAGTACACAGCTAGAATACATATTCACTGTCCCACAGTACACAGCTAGAATACATATTCACTGTACCCACAGTACACAGCTAGAATACATAGTCAATATATTCAGAGTACACAGCTAAATTACATAGTTACTGTACCCACAGTACACATCTAGAATACATATGTACTGTACCCAGAGTACACAACTAGAATACATAGTCACTGTACCCATATAACACAGCTAGAATTCGTTGTCACTATACCCACAGTACACGGCTAGAATACACAGTCACTTTACCCACAGTGTACAGCTACAATATAAAGTCACTGTACCCACAATACACAGCTAGAATATGTAGTTGCTGTACCCAGAGTACTCAGCTACAGTACAGTAAACAGTACACAGCTAAAAGTCATATTGACTTCATCCACAGTACACACCTAGAATATATAGTAAATGTGCCCAACATTACACAGCTAGAATACATAATCACTGTGCGCACAGTACACAAGTAGAAGGCATAGTCACTGTACCCACAATACACAGCTAGAATATATATAGTTGCTGTACCCACAGCGAAACGATGGCCAGACGTAACGTGAGCCGATCACAAGACCTGTGGCCAAAGTACACCCAGAGCACAATACCAGCATCAGGTGCGCGGCCAAGGGTGGTGATAAGAATGAGCACCACAGCCAGAGGAGGGCTATAGAAACCGATCATAGAGTTAATGAGCAGCTAGCAAACATAGTCACTGTATCCAGAGTACACAGCTAAAGTACATAGTCACTGAACCCACAGCTACAGTACCTTTTCACTGAACACACAGTACACAGCTAGAATGCATAGGTACTGTACCTCTGTACACAGCTACAGTACATATACACTTTACCCTCAGTACACCGCTAGAATACATAGTCACTGTATCCAGAGTACACAGCTATAATACATAGTTACTATACCCAGAGTGCACAAGACACAGCTACATTTCATAGTCACTGTATCCATAGTACACAGCTAGATTACATAATCACTGTACCCACAGTACATAGTTAGAATATGTAGTCACTATGCCCACAGTACACAACTAGAATACATAGTTACTGTACCCACAGTACACATCTAGAATACATATGTACTGTACCCAGAGTACACAACTAGAATACATAGTCACTGTACCCATATAACACAGCTAGAATTCGTTGTCACTATACCCACAGTACACGGCTAGAATACACAGTCACTTTACCCACAGTGTACAGCTACAATATAAAGTCACTGTACCCACAATACACAGCTAGAATATGTAGTTGCTGTACCCAGAGTACACAACTAGAATACATAGACACTGTACCCACAAAACACAGCTAGAATGCATAGTCACTGTACCCACTGTACACGGCTAGAAGACATAGCTAGCATACATAGACACTGTACCCACAGTGCACAGCTAGAATACATAGTCACTGTACCCACAGAACACAGCTTTAATATATATATATATATATATATATATATATATATATATATATATATATATATATATATATATATATTCACTGTATGCACAGTACACAGCTACAGTACATAGCGACTGTATCTACAGTACACTGATAGAATATATATTCACTGCACCAACAATACACAGCTATAATTCATAGTCACTATACCAACAGTACATAGTACTCAGCTACAATTCGTAGTCAATGTATCCACAGTACAGAGCTAGAATACATAGTCACTATACCCAGAGTACACAACTAGAATACATAGCCACTGTACCCACAGTATGCAGTTAGAATACATATTTACTGTACACAAAGTACACAACTAGAAAACATAGTCATTGTACCCACAATACACAGCAAGAATGCATAGTCACTGTACCCACAGTATACAGCTACAATTCGTAGTCACTGTATCCACAGTACACAACTAAAATACATAGTCACTCCACCCACAGTATACAGCTAGAATGTATATTCACTGTACACACAGTACAAAGCTAGAATACTTAGTCACTGCACCCACAGTAGTCAGCTAGATGACATAATCACAATAGCCACAGTTCCCAGCTAGAATACATAATCAATGTAACCACAGTACACTGCTAGATTGCATTGTCACTGGACCCCGAGTATACAGCTACAGTATAAAGTCACTGTATCCCCAGTACACATCTAGAATACATAGTCACTGTATCCAGAGTACACAGCTAAATTACATAGTCACTGTACCCACAGTACACAGCTAGAGTACATAGTCACTGTACCCACATTACACAGCTATAATACTTAGTCACTGTACACAGAGTACACAGCTATAATACATATTCACTGTACCCACAGTATGCGGTTAGAATACATATTTACTGTACACAAAGTACACAACTAGAAAACATAGTCATTGTACCCACAATACACAGCAATAATGCATAGTCACTGTACCCACAGTATACAGCTACAATTCGTAGTCACTGTATCCACAGTACACAACTAAAATACATAGTCACTCAACCCACAGTACACAGCTAGAATGTATATTCACTGTACACACACACGCACGCACGCACGCACGCACGCACGCACGCACGCACGCACGCACGCACGCACACACACACACACACACAGTACAAAGCTAGAATACTCACAATAGCCACAGTTCACAGCTAGAAGACATAATCAATGTAACCACAGTACAGGGCTAGAATACATTGTCACTGGACCCAGAGTAAACAGCTACAGTATATAGTCACTGTACCCACAGTGCATAACTAGAATACATAGTTACTGTACCCACAGTACACGTATGAAGTCACTGTATCCCCAGTACACATCTAGAATACATAGTCACTGTATCCAGAGTACACAGCTAAATTACATAGTCACTGTACCCACAGTACTCAGCTAGAGTACATAGTCACTGTACCCACATTACACAACTATAATACTTAGTGACTGTACACAGAGTACACAGCTATAATACATATTCACTGTACCCAAAGTACACAGCTAGAATACATAGTCACTGTACACACAGTACACAGCTAGCATACATAAACATTGTACCCACAGTACACAGCTAGAATATATATAGTCACTATACCCAGAGTACACAACTAGAATACATATTCACTGTACCCACAGTAAACAACTACAATACATAATAATAATCACTGTACCCACATTAACCCACTACAATTCATAGTCACTGTACTCACATTACTCAGCTAGCATACATAATCACTGTACCCACAGTGCACACCTAGTATACAATGTTACTGTACCCACAGTACACAGTTAGAATAAATAGTAACTGTGGAACAGTTACTATTTATTCTAACTGTGTACTGTGATTATGTCTTCTAGCTGTGAACTGTGGCTATTGTGAGTATTATAGCTTTGTACTGTGTGTGTGTGTGTGTGTGCGTGCGTGCGTGCGTGCGTGCGTGCGTGCGTGCGTGCGTGCGTGCGTGCGTGCGTGCGTGCGTGCGTGCGTGCGTGCGTGTGTGTGTACAGTGAATATACATTCTAGCTGTGTACTGTGGGTTGAGTGACTATGTATTTTAGTTGTGTACTGTGGATACAGTGACTACGAATTGTAGCTGTATACTGTGGGTACAGTGACTATGCATTATTGCTGTGTATTGTGGGTACAATGACTATGTTTTCTAGTTGTGTACTTTGTGTACAGTAAATATGTATTCTAACCGCATACTGTGGGTACAGTGAATATGTATTATAGCTGTGTACTCTGTGTACAGTGACTAAGTATTATAGCTGTGTAATGTGGGTACAGTGACTATGTACTCTAGCTGTGTACTGTGGGTACAGTGACTATGTAATTTAGCTGTGTACTCTGGATACAGTGACTATGTATTCTAGATGTGTACTGGGGATACAGTGACTTTATACTGTAGCTGTATACTCGGGGTCCAGTGACAATGCAATCTAGCCGTGTACTGTGGTTACATTGATTATGTATTCTAGCTGGGAACTGTGGCTATTGTGATTATGTCATCTAGCTGACTACTGTGGGTGCAGTGACTAAGTATTCTAGCTTTGTACTGTGTGTACAGTGAATATACATTCTAGCTGTATACTGTGGGTGGAGTGACTATGTATTTTAGTTGTGTACTGTGGATACAGTGACTACGAATTGTAGCTGTATACTGTGGGTACAGTGACTATGCATTCTTGCTGTGTATTGTGGGTACAATGACTATGTTTTCTAGTTGTGTACTTTGTGTACAGTAAATATGTATTCTAACTGCATACTGTGGGTACAGTGGCTATGTATTCTAGTTGTGTACTCTGGGTATAGTGACTATGTATTCTAGCTCTGTACTGTGGATACATTGACTACGAATTGTAGCTGAGTACTATGTACTGTTGGTATAGTGACTATGAATTATAGCTGTGTATTGTTGGTGCAGTGAATATATATTCTATCAGTGTACTGTAGATACAGTCGCTATGTACTGTAGCTGTGTACTGTGCATACAGTGAATATATATATATATATATATATATATATATATATATATATATATATATATATTAAAGCTGTGTTCTGTGGGTACAGTGACTATGTATTCTAGCTGTGCACTGTGGGTACAGTGTCTATGTATGCTAGCTATGTCTTCTAGCCGTGTACAGTGGGTACAGTGACTATGCATTCTAGCTGTGTTTTGTGGGTACAGTGTCTATGTATTCTAGTTGTGTACTCTGGGTACAGCAACTACATATTCTAGCTGTGTATTGTGGGTACAGTGACTTTATATTGTAGCTGTACACTGTGGGTAAAGTGACTGTGTATTCTAGCCGTGTACTGTGGGTATAGTGACAACGAATTCTAGCTGTGTTATATGGGTACAGTGACTATGTATTCTAGTTGTGTACTCTGGGTACAGTACATATGTATTCTAGATGTGTACTGTGGGTACAGTAACTATGTATTCTAGTTGTGTACTGTGGGCATAGTGACTACATATTCTAACTATGTACTGTGGGTACAGTGATTATGTAATCTAGCTGTGTACTATGGATACAGTGACTATGAAATGTAGCTGTGTCTTGTGCACTCTGGGTATAGTAACTATGTATTATAGCTGTGTACTCTGGATACAGTGACTATGTATTCTAGCGGTGTACTGAGGGTAAAGTGTATATGTACTGTAGCTGTGTACAGAGGTACAGTACCTATGCATTCTAGCTGTGTACTGTGTGTTCAGTGAAAAGGTACTGTAGCTGTGGGTTCAGTGACTATGTACTTTAGCTGTGTACTCTGGATACAGTGACTATGTTTGCTAGCTGCTCATTAACTCTATGATCGGTTTCTATAGCCCTCCTCTGGCTGTGGTGCTCATTCTTATCACCACCCTTGGCTGCGCACCTGATGCTGGTATTGTGCTCTGGGTGTACTTTGGCCACAGGTCTTGTGATCGGCTCACGTTACGTCTGGCCATCGTTTCGCTGTGGGTACAGCAACTATATATATTCTAGCTGTGTATTGTGGGTACAGTGACTATGCGTTCTACTTGTGTACTGTGCGCACAGTGATTATGTATTCTAGCTGTGTAATGTTGGGCACATTTACTATATATTCTAGGTGTGTACTGTGGATGAAGTCAATATGACTTTTAGCTGTGTACTGTTTACTGTACTGTAGCTGAGTACTCTGGGTACAGCAACTACATATTCTAGCTGTGTATTGTGGGTACAGTGACTTTATATTGTAGCTGTACACTGTGGGTAAAGTGACTGTGTATTCTAGCCGTGTACTGTGGGTATAGTGACAACGAATTCTAGCTGTGTTATATGGGTACAGTGACTATGTATTCTAGTTGTGTACTCTGGGTACAGTACATATGTATTCTAGATGTGTACTGTGGGTACAGTAACTATGTAATTTAGCTGTGTACTCTGAATATATTGACTATGTATTCTAGCTGTGTACTGTGGGTACAGTGAATATGTATTCTAGCTGTGTACTGTGGGACAGTGAATATGTATTCTAGCTGTGTACTGTGGGACAGTGACTATGTATTCTAGCTCTGTACTGTGGGTACAGTGAATATGTATTCTATTTGTGTACCGTGGGTATAGTGACTACGTATTCTAGCTGTGTGCTGTGGGTACAGTGACTATGTATTATAGTTGAGTAATGTGGGTACAGTTACTATGTATTCTAACTGTGTACTTTGGGTACAGTAATATTGTATACTAGGTGTGCACTGTGGGTACAGTGACTATGTATGCTAGCTGAGTAATGTGGGTACAGTGACTATGAATTGTAGTGGTGTACTGTGGGTACAGTGACTGTTATTATGTATTCTACATGTGTACTGTGGGTACAGTGGCTATGTATTCTAGTTGTTTACTGTGGGTACAGTGAATATGTATTCTAGCTGTGTACTGTGGGACAGTGAATATGTATTCTAGCTGTGTACTTTGGATACAGTGAATATGTATTATAGCTGTGTACTCTTTGTACAGTGGCTAAGTATTATAGCTTTGTACTCTGGATACAGTGACTAGGTATTCTAGCTGTGTAATGTGGGTACAGTGACTATGTACTGTAGCAGTGTACTGTGGGTACAGTGACTATGTACTTTAGCTGTGGACTGTGGTTACATTGATTATGTATTCTAGCTGTGAACTGTGGTTATTGTGATTATGTAATCTAGCTGACTACTGTATTCTAGCCGTGTACTATGGGTACAGTTCTATGTACTCTAGCTGTGTACTCTTCGTACAGTGACTAATTATTCTATTTAACTGTGTACTCTGTGTACAGTGAATATACATTCTAGCTGTGTACTGTGGATTGAGTGACTATGCATTTTAGTTGTGTACTGTGGGTACAGTGTCTACGAATTGTAGCTGTATACTGTGGGTACAGTGATTATGCATTCTTGCTGTGTATTGTGGGTACAATGACTATGTTTTCTAGTTGTGTACTTTGTGTACAGTAACTATGTATTCTAGCTGCATACTGTGGGTACAGTGACTATGTATTCTAGTTGTGTACTCTGGGTATAGTGACTATATATTCTAGCTGTGTATTGTGGGTACAGTGACTATGTATTCTAGCTATGTACTGTGGACACAGTGACTACGAATTGTAGCTGAGTACTATGTACTGTGGGTATAGTGACTATGAATTCTAGCTGTGTATTGTTGGTGCAGTGAATATATATTCTATCAGTGTACTGTAGATACAGTGGCTATGTACTGTAGCTGTGTACTGTACATACAGTGAATATATATATAAATATATATATATATATATATATATATATATATATATATATATATATATATATATATATATATATATTACAGCTGTGTTCTGTGGGCACAGTGACTATGTATTCTAGCTGTGCACTGTGGGTACAGTGTCTATGTATTCTATATGTGCACTGTGGGTAAAGTGACTATGTACTGTAGCTGTGTACTGTGGTTAGAGTAACTGTGTATTCTAGCAGTGTACTCTGGGTACAGTATGAATTTATATTCTATATGTGCACTGTGGGTAAAGTGACTATGTAATCTAGCTGTGTACTATGGGTACAGTGACTGTGTATTCTAGTTGTGTACTCTGGGTACAGTATGTATATATATATATATATATATATATATATATATATATATATATATATGTATTCTAGCTGCATACAGTGGGTACAGTGACTACGTATTCTAGTTGTGTACTTTGGGTAAAGTGACTATGTAATTTCGCTGTGTACTCTGGAAACAGTGACTATGTATTCTAGCTGTGTACTGTGGGTACAGTGTATATGTATTCTAGCTGTGTACTGTGGGACAGTGACTATGTATTCTAGCTCTGTAATGTGGGTACAGTGTATATGTATTCTAGCTGTGTACTGTGGGATAGTGACTATGTATTCTAGCTCTGTACTGTGGGTACAGTGAATATATATATATATATATATATATATATATATATATATATATATATATATATATATATATATATATATATATTCTAGTTGTATGAAACTAAAGTCCCGTTCTTTTTATAGCTAGGTGAACGAACAAACACACTTCACTACATATGTGTGCTGGGTAAATTGTAGGAATTATGGGTAAATTGTAGGAATTATGGGTAAATTGTAGGAATTATGGATAAACTGTAGCAGTTATGGGTAAAGTGTAAGAGCGCACTATTTAAAAATATTTACATATAACGAAAATATGCGTATGGCAAGAGACTTTAGAGTCATCTGACTAACGTTTGTGGACGATATTGTGTCATTATTTTCAAATATTTAATAAAATGTCCTTGTACTCTTATTCAATAGGAGAATTATGGGTAAATTAAAGGAATTATGGGTAAACTGTAGGAGGTATGGGTAAAGTGTAAGAGCGCACTATTTAACAATATTGACATATATGGGTAAAGTGACTATGTAATTTCTCTGTGTACTCTGGATACAGTGACTATGTATTCTAGCTGTGTACTGTGGGTACAGTGTATATGTATTCTAGCTGTGTACTGTGGGACAGTGACCATGTATTCTAGCTCTGTACTGTGGGTACAGTGAATATATATATATGTGTGTGTGTGTGTGTGTGTGTGTGTGTGTGTGTGTGTGTGTGTGTGTGTGTGTGTGTGTGTGTGTGTGTGTGTGTGTGTGTGTGTGTGTGTGTGTGTGTGTGTGTGTGTGTGTGTGTGTGTGTGTGTGTGTGTGTGTGTGTGTGTGTGTGTGTGTGTGTGTGTGTGTGTGTGTGTGTGTGTGTGTGTGTGTGTGTGTGTGTGTGTGTGTGTGTGTGTGTGTGTGTGTGTGTGTGTGTGTGTGTGTAAATTAAGACAACAGCATGATGGAATCACTGCAGGCAGTAAGTAGTGAATGCATCTTTATTATTCATCTTTTAGTAAAGCGCAGTGTCACTGCACACAGTGCGGAAGTCCAGACTGGTTTAATCCTTGTAATAGTTTGCCTCGCCTGGTCAATCAGAATATAAGGGGTCTGTGAGTAAAACGATCCGTATGAAACTACAGTCCCGTTCTTTTTATAGCTCTGTGAACGGGTAAATTGCAGGAATTATGGGTAAATTGTAGCAATTATGGGTAAACTGTAGGAGTTATGGGTAAAGTGTAAGAGCGCACTATTTTAAAATATTGACATAACGAACATATGCGTATGGCAAGAGACTTTAGATTCCTCTGTCTAACGTTTGTGGACGATATTGTGTCATTATTTTCCAATATTTAATAAAATGTCCTTGTACTCTTATTCAGTTGGAGAATTATGGGTAAATTGAAGGAATTATGGGTAAACTGTAGGAGTTATGGGTAAAATGTAAGAGCGCACTATTTTAAACTATTGACATATAACGGAAACTATAACCGACGAATCGCAGCTCTTTATACCATTCACCGATAACGTACTGAACCCTGATTGATTAGCTCGCTCATTCATTGATACCATACTCAATAACCGCCACGTCAGCGATATGTGGAATTTTCCCTAGGTTTTCATTGAATTTAAAATAAAAAATTAAACGCCACGTCAGCGATATGTGGGGTTTTCCCAATGTCTATTTTTTAGTAACCACCGCTCGTGCTCCGACTGCGCACCTCCTCCGGTCGCTAGGGGCGCTTAGGTTACGCACGACTACGATGCGACCGCCAGGGGGTGCTCTACTGCGCTCTGATTGGCTGCGCGCACTCATTAGCGGTGGGTGATATTAGGGTGTTTTACCTTTGATGTTTTGATGCAGCGATAAGTGTGTATCAGAAACTTCCACTAACTACTTGGGTGGAATATGACACGACCCATTTTTTTTAACTTCAGGAAGATACATGTGAGAAATAAAGCGTATGGCCCTAGGCCATTTGTCCAAACCCTACCGCCTCAAACCGCCCCGAAGCCAGACTACTGCAGTCAGAACCGCCTCATTCACACAGTCATGCCATTCATTGAAGATGTATATCAACTGTGTCACTTCTTTGTCTTTCATAACACAACGTTGAAACATTGCAGTTGAAATATGTACATCAACGCAGATTAAAATTTTCACCGATGCAGAACCTATAATTATCCGTGTGTGACACGTATGATGCATGCGACCGAATGGTATAGAAATAACCAACTCATATGAATTTACCAGGTCGGGAAGAGTATAATATATAGGTAACTCAGGCTACACGTATTATTTGGTGAATTTGAGCTACTAATTGCGAAACATTATTAGTCCAGTACATGTCCTTTGCTTGGGATGTGATCGCGTTTGAAACTGTGCAGAAATGGTATAGACATTAGATAAATAACTGTTCTAACTCCTGAAATGGTAGCAAATAAACTTATGAAGATGAAAGATAATAAGTCACTAGAGTTGACGGGATACCAACAAAACTGCTGAAGGAAATTGTAGAGGAAATTAGCACACCATTTGCAAAAAAAAATAAAAAAGAGGAAATAATTCCTTCAGAATGAAAAAATCAAACATTACGCCGCACTTTAAGAAGGGATCGATAATAAGTCAGACAATTACAGATCAATGAGTTTAGCATCAGTTGTACGCAAATTATTAGAAACGTTAATTAGAGACCACATGATGGAATTATCAGTAAAACGTAAATTAATACAGCATGTTAACATGGGTCCCTAAAAGTAGAGTGGGAAGTTATGGGTCACTAGTGGATGTTTTCTATTTAGATTATTTTCATAAAGCTTTCGATAAAGTGCCGCATCAAACATTGTTACTTAACCAAAAAGCCCATTACATTACATTACATAGGCAATAATGTAATCAAATGGATAGAAAAATAGGGTAGTAGATGGTGTGATTTCAAACTGGAAATCTGTTTAGAGTGGGTTAACACAGGTATCAGTGTTAGGACCTATACCATTACCAATATATATATATATATATATATATATATATATATATATATATATATATATATATATATATATATATATATATATATATATATATACAAATGACTTGGAAGGTGACATATCTAGCAAATTTATGAAAACATTATTCAGAAAGGTTAAATATAGTACAGACATGTATTGATTGATGGCGTAGCTAAATTTGTTAAATGGTTATAATGCAAAAATGGCAAATGTTATTCAATTTTGGGAAGTGTAAACGCATACACATAGGACATGACAACATGGACGAAGAATATAAAATGGGGGATGCTGTTCAGTTAAACTACACGAGAAAAGGACGTGGTAACAACACTTAGTGCTGACATGAAAGTTTCAGAGCAATGTGTGATTGTTGCTTCAAAAGCAAATCACATTGTTGGGCTGATTAGGAGAACTGTCATATATAAGGAGAAACTACTAATTGTACCGTTGTAGAAAGCGATAGTTAGGGTGCATTTGGAATATTGCATACAATATTGGAGACCATGTTGTAAGAAGGACATGTACAAGCTAGACAAAAATATAACGAACAGGAACATTGAGAGGAACGTACTGCAGCAGTACCATTATGTTCGTGCACTTTAAGTATGATGGCTCGAAAACTTACTCCGGCTTCATGATTCGCTACGTTACATGTGAGACAGAATGCTACGTTACACGTGAGACAGAATGCTACGTTACATGTAAGACAGAATGCTACGTTATTTACAAATTAACCAATGGTTCTTAATCTACTGTAACAGTTTTAGCAAATATGCATCGGTGAAAACATATTTTCGAAAGTAATAGTTTTCGACATAATTTGTCTCATTCAATGAATCAGCAGCATAAAAAAATAATAATGATATATGATAATAATAAAAATTATGATGATGACGATAATGACGATGATAATTATGATAATTAATAAATAATAACAATAATAATGATACTAAAATATTATTATTATTATTAGTATACCAATAATAACAATAACAATAACGATACTAATATTAATACGAAATCGATTGGTCCGAGACCAGTGAATGGAGTCGGTGGACATTTGGATGTGATGAACAGGCAGAACCAATCCATTCCACAAATACTGACGTGTTAAACTACACTTCCAAATGGCCATCGATCAACGCGTTTAGTCAGTTGTTGAATCAGAGCAGTCTTGTGCTTCAATATGAATATTTGAAATTGGAATATGGTATAGTATATTCTTGGGAAATTCTCGGTTTTTTTTGGTCAGTACATTGGCTATCTTGTAGTGAATGAATGTGAATTTTGTATTACACCGGCAAATTACATTTATGTATGAGCAGATACGTGTCTAACTCGACAATGTTTGTTTTGCTATTGGGTGTTCACAATTTGCTAAAGAAATATCAGACGTGTGGGGCCCTGGGTAGCATGTTTCGAGGCGCCCAAGTACGCAGCTTAGTAAACAGATCCTTCGTCAAGTGCAGTTGCTCTGTTGGAACGCGACGACGTTGTTATACTGGATGGCATATGCAACCATTGTCATATCCTACCATAATATTATATTAAATCACATGTCATCAATGTAATCGGATATCATATATATATATATATATATATATATATATATATATATATATATATATATATATATATATATATATATATATATATATATATATATATATATATATATATATATATATATATATATATATATATATATATATATGCATATATATATATATATATATATATATATATATATATATATATATATATATATATATATATATATTTCCTTTCTCATTTAATATTATGGAGGTTTTTGAAGCTGTCATTCGTATTGACTAACGACATTAGCAAAAATAAACCCTCAACTAAATTTATGTTGTTTGAATGGTAGATTTCGAAAGTAAGGAAATGCTAAAGTAGACTGCTTATACCAGTGACGCAGAATTACACCCGCGGGGAATGGCATGTCACTCTGGTTTTACTGTAGCAATAGCAGGAATGCCCGCTGTAACGTCCTTCGCAATAAAACTTTCGAGATGAACTCCACCAGCCCCTCCTTGTAAAAGCTCTGCAGCGGTTGGTGCTGTATTTCGTCAAACTTCGGCAGAGGCACTCAAACTTGGCTTTGAAACAAGCGCAACTGCCATCTCACCAACAGTGACAGCCTTCCGGCTTCACGCCCTTCAACCAAGGCACCGCTGTTGTTAGAAGTATAATTGATATATCAGCACATTCACAAAGTTGTTCCTTCAACTGGTGTTCTTACGCCTTACAAGAAATAAATATTGCGTTATTTTCTAAATATTACGTTGTATTCATATACTTACTAAGCAATTCAAATAAGTTATCAACATCGTGTTTATTATAGTATGTACAATTTCGATCAAAATGATATCTACATAGATCGATGTGATAACTATACAATATCTCGACGATGTCGACGCGATCGTGATCAACTGTAACGAAATCGAAATATGTGAACATTAGTTATTTGACCAATGCATAATTGTATACGTGTTTGGACTTCTCGAACTTATGCGACCATCCCTATATAATATTCGTAGGCAACCGTTGTTTGGTCCTGTTTATCCCCGCTGCAGCCACCGGCTACACACGTGTTTCACGTTACTCACAACATTACCTCCCACCATTCATAAGTGTCATACTTTGTAATTTTCTTGTAGGTCGATTAACCACCTATATTTAACAATATTTATAATGTTCGCTACAATTAGATCTTAATACATTACATTTATTAATAATTTTTTCCAATCGATGGGCATTATGATTCGGTGCATTACGCAAGGGTCGCAATTAATATATATATATATATATATATATATATATATATATATATATATATATATATATATATATATATATATATATATATATATATATATATATATATATATATATATATATATATATATATATATATATATATATATTGTGGTGATAAATATTAGTTTGTTACTACAATTACCAAATTACCTGATAAATATGCCACCTCATTAACAATGACATAGAACAAACACCAAAGTTCAATGACACTGATCATAGCAACGTACTGAATTGCTATCGCCTGCAAAACATTTGGGTACATTCACATGTATGAATATATCATGGGTAAGTAAGCACCTACCCGATTAAGTAAACACCTACCCGATTAAGTAAACACCTACCCGATTCCACACCGTTGTCGTCATTCAACGGCATAGATGAACCATCTGCCTCCTGTAGACAGAAACACTCCTTATTGCAGAACGAAGGCAAGTTTATTCTGATTTGCTCTTCTTTTACACTGAAGTTGTATTATTGCTATTTCAAGGCATCAATTGGTTACGTTTTATATTGTGGTTTAGAAAAAAATTCAAACTGTGAACACCGTTTTAAGCTATCCAAGAAATGCCATACTGATACGCATTTATTCGTAGGCTGATCCCTTCATATGTGAGTGCCACTTAGTTTATCACGTTATCAACACATTTGTAGCATTTGGTGTATGCCGTGTATTGGGCCATTGTATTTTGGTGTTCTGTTTCCTGTTGTGTTAATACCTTTTTTGATAAAACTCTCTGAACTAGGTTAGTGTAACTTCAACGCACAATGCTTCACAATGTCACTAAATGTGTGCATTATTACTATGATTATCAATTTATGTTTGCGGACACAATGTGCTCCGCCAATCACGTCCATTAAGCCACAACTATTTTCTGAAGAATTAAACTGATGAAACATATTCTCACCAAACAGTTCTATGAAATGGTTAACTATACGCTTTTATTTTACATTCCATTGATCCATTCTTTGTATTCATAAGACCCCTGCGTTACACACCTTAACCATTTTGCTTGTTATTACAAGAGGTACTTACCAGAACAGATCCACAATTTGTGACGCACACCATAAACAAGAAGGGGAACATCAAGATCACTGAGGCATGAATAGTCTCTGGAAAGCAGCGCTGTAAAGGGACATTTCGGAATTCAGATCACATGCAAGTGAACTACATCGTATCCCATGAACATGCAAAAACTTCTGCGCAGCATGCCGAATAAAAATATCTGACTATTTTGCTAAAACGCATTGCCCTGCTCATGACGATATCAATATGTAAAGAAATTACGTACGTGTTTAAAAATATATGTTATGCTTACCTGATTTAGCCAAACAAAGTCATCAAAACGTATCGTCTTCTCTTCTGAGCTGCGCTATAGTGACTACCTGCATTTATGCACTGTTTAAACACATCGATTATTGAGCAAAAACGTGACATCTTGCACGATGCAATTATGATAGTTGAATATTTAAATGAGCTGATATCGCATGATTGTTCAATCTGGCACAGTACCAAAACACGTTTCAAGAACATAGTTATTTGCGTTGCCTACAGGTGGATGTGGTATGCAATATTCGAATATCAGAAGTTTGAGAGCTGTATCTATATGGTAATGGGATGCATGTATGCATGCATGCATGTATACATGTATGTATGTATGTATTTATGTATGTATGTATGTATGTATGTATGTATGTATGTATGTATGTATGTATGTATGTATGTATGTATGTATGTATGTATGTATATATGTATGTATGTATGTATGCATGCATGCATGTATGTATGTATGTATGTATGTATGTATGTATGTATGTATGTATGTATGTATGTATGTATGTATGTGTGTATTATGTATGTGTGTATGTGTATGTATGTATGTACATATGTGTGTATGCATACGTATGCGTGTATGTATACGTATGGTTGTATGCTTGCATGCCTACACGCAAACCTATATGTATACCCGTATGTGGGTTTGATATTCAATACTTGAATTGATTTTTGTGTTACCAGTCATTGCACCAATTTGACTACGGACGCTCCGCTGAACTTGAAGCGGTCTCTCTCAGCTTCTCGTAAAAAGTATTTCAAAAGTGTAATACATTGCATAGAACATTAAATTATCATAAAAAGCAGGCCACTCAAAATGCCGCAATATATCAAGTAGATAAGTAGATACGCACACGCACTCTCACGTTTGGTGCAAGCATATCGTTGTCTAACTTATGAACATACAATGTAGAAGGTAAATTTATGGAAATAATTGTAAAAACAAGAAAATAAACAAATGCGGTACCCCAAACTACAAACATTCCTGGAGTAGACGTTACATTGTTCATAGTGATTTGTCATTGTGTTTGTTAAAAGTCGTCGATTTTGGTTCATTTATAATGATAATGGTGGCAGTGATAATGTACACGACATGGCGTTCATACATGCAAAACTAACATTAATTAACCCAGTTTAATAGCGGTTGGCGATCGTCCTTGATGTCGGTAGGAGCAGTGAACAGGTGTAATCGAATTCGCATATTATGGCGTTGACATTTTGCGCAACTGTAATTATATTTATTTTTCTTCCAATGTCAATGTTCTGTCATTCACGCTCCAGCATTTGTGATGAGGGCCAAAGAGAAGGTAATACCATCACCGAAAGGAGTACAATGGAAGCGGATGCTGATTATGTATCATTGGCATGGATGTAACATAGAGGGCTCGCTCAACGAGCAAGGAAATAGTCATCAGAACACAAACCCAGAGTGTAGACCTCTGATGCAAGTAACACTTAGTTGGATAGGCATACTCCTTACACAAATTACGAAAGCGTCTAGAGGCAGAGACCGCCCCAAACTATTGGGTTCAGAGATGTTTTGTTATATATATATATATATATATATATATATATATATATATATATATATATATATATATATATATATATAATGGCTGAATGAATGAGTGAGTGAGCGAGCGAGCGAGCGAGCGAGCGATTGAGTGGGTGGGTGAGTGGGTGAGTGAGTGAGTGAGTGAGCGAGCGAGCGAGCGAGCGAGCGAGCGAGCGAGCGAGCGAGCGATTGAGTGGGTGGGTGAGTGGGTGAGTGAGTGAGTGAGTGAGTGAGTGAGTGAGTGAGTGAGTGAGTGAGTGAGTGAGTGAGTGAGTGAGTGAGGAGTGAGTGAGTGAGTGAGTGAGTAAGTGACTGAGTGAGTGAGTGAGTGAATGAGTGAGTGAGAGGGTGAGTCAGTGACTTAGGAGTGAGTGAGTGAGTGAGTGAGTAAGTGACTGAGTGAGTGAGTGAGTGAGTGAGTGAGTGAGTGAGAGAGTGAGTGAGTGAGTGAGTGAGTGAGTGAGTGAATGAGTGAGTGAGTGAATGGAGTGATAGAAGGATTATTGGTGGGCAAAGTGTGGTTGCATCAACTAGTGGGACGACACTCTCGCAACTAACTTTATTATTAGTGCAGCGACGGAGAAACGATTCATCGTGACGGTCGCCAACAATGGAAATATTGTGACAGCGACGTGGTCCCCTTGCTCTAGGTGTACCGACGACGCATCGTGATAGATGAGATCGGCGAAAGATTTACAGTGTCTCGGTGCGGTTAATTTGAAGAGGCATGCAGCTCTAACCCTAGCCACAACCCGATCCATTGCTGTAGCAGTGAGAATGTATACGACATGGCGTTCATACATGCAAAACTAACATTAATTAACCCAGTTTAATAGCGGTTGGCGATCGTCCTTGATGTCGGTAGGAGCAGTGAACAGGTGTAATCGAATTCGCATATTATGGCGTTGACATTTTGCGCAACTGTAATTATATTTATTTTTCTTCCAATGTCAATGTCAATGTTCTGTCATTCACGCTCCAGCATTTGTGATGAGGGCCAGAGAGAAGGTGATACCATCACCGAAAGGAGTACAATGGAAGCGGATGCTGATTATGTATCATTGGCATGAATGTAACATAGAGCGCTCGCTCAACGAGCAAGGCAATCGTCATCAGAACACAAACCCAGAGTGTAGACCTCTGATGCAAGTAACTCTTAGTTGGACAGGCTTGTATGGACGACGACATACTCCTTACACAAATTACGTACAAACAAGTGTCGAAAGGGACTATATATAAATATATAAAACAAAACATATATATATATATATATATATATATATATATATATATATATATATATATATATATATATATATATATATATATATAATGGCTGAATGAATGAGTGAGCGTGCGAGCTAGCGATTGAGTGAGTGAGTGAGTGAGTGATTGATATATATATATATATATATATATATTATTATTATATATATATATATATATATATATATATATATATATATATATATATATATATATATATATATATATAATAATAATAATAATGGCTGAATGAATGAGTGAGCGAGCGAGCGAGCGAGCGATTGAGTGGGTGAGTGAGTGAATTAGTGAGTGAGTGAGTGAGTGAGTGAGTGAGTGAGTGAGTGAGTGAGTGAGTGAGTGAATGAGTGCGTGAGTGCGTGAGTGCGTGAGTGCGTGAGTGCGTGAGTGAGTGAGTGAGTGAGTGAGTGAGTGAGTGAGTGAGTGAGTGAATGAGTGAATGAGTGAATGGAGTGATAGAAGGATTATTGGGGGGCAAAGTGTGGCTGCATCAACTAGTGGGACGACACTCTCGCAACTAACTTTATTATTAGTGCAGCGACGGAGAAACGATTCATCGTGACGGTCGCCAACAATGGAAATATTGTGACAGCGACGTGGTCCCCTTGCTCTAGCAGCGTGATAGATGAGATCGGCGAAAGATGTACAGTGTCTCGGTGCGGTTAATTTGATGAGGCACGCAGCTCTAACCCTAGCCACAACCCGATCCATTGCTGACAAATGGTGAGCATTTGTAACATGCAATGCACAGTTGCTACGTATTATTTAGTCTTCCTCGTTCTCCAATTTTTATATTATTCCCCCTTTCTCCATCTTCCCCTTCTCCCCCGTCTTCCCCTTCCATTTCTCTCTCCCTTTTCCCCATCTTCCCAGTTTTATATATATATATATATATATATATATATATATATATATATATATATATATATATATATATATATATATATATATATAAATATATATATATATATATATATATATATATATATATATATATATATTATATATCACCTACAGCTTAATATTTCGCAATATTTAAATTTGTGTTTCCAAGTATTTTCCTACCTTTCATTGACTCGTAGGAAAAACCCACACATCTACTGATTATGCAAATGTTGGAATAGGAATGTTTATAAGAGTATGTTACATGAAAATGGATAGCCAGTGTCCAAGGCATTGCCAAGGAGGTCATAGCCGCCACCGCCACCTCCACCTCCACCGGCACCATTACTAGCAGATCGTAAACAGGGACCAAGTCCATATGTAAAACTGAATGTCTTATTCCTTCATGTGTTTGTCTTTTACAGGATAGCCATCCAAAGGAACCCGGTATGTCATATAGACGAGCAATCCGCCGACTTACCCGAAAATCATATATTTTAATGTATATATGGCCCTCCTGCGCCATATGTGTCAATCCTGATTCCAAACATATTCATAGCATTGTTTTTTTTTTTCAAGCCAATCATAATAAACATCGTGACACATTTATAGTTGTTTCAAAATAATTATGATGGCATCGACGTTCTCATAAACATATAAAAACATAGTTTATTCATTTTTGTATCTTACCTGATGGTGAAGGTAAGATAATAAATTTATTTTAACGATTATCTCTCTCCCTCCCCCTCCCTCCCTCTTAGTTTTCCGCTCCCGCTATCTTCCATCTCTCCCTATGTCACCCTTCCACTTCTTCTCTCTCCATCCCTCCCCCTCCCTCTCCCTCACTATCCGTCTCTCTTCCTTCATCTCCTCACTGTCCCTCCCTATCCACCCTTCTCGCTCATTCTTCCTACATCTACCCCTCTCTCTCCCTCTCCCTTCTTCACGCTCACTCTCAATCCCTCTTCCTTTCTCTCTCCTACCTCCCCATCTTTCTCCCTGCCTCTCGCTCCCTCTCGCTCCCTCTCGCCCCCTAGCCCTCCTTCTCTCTCGCTCTTCCAACTCTCCCTCCCTCTCCCTCCGTCTCCCTCCCTCTCCCTTCCTCTCTCTTCCTCTCCACCCATATCCCTCCCTCTCCTTAACTCTTCACCCCTCTCCTTCCCTCCGTCCCCTCCCTCTACTTATATTTCCCTCCCTCTTCCGCCCTATCCCCCCTCTGCCGCCCTCTCCCTACCTCTTCTTCCTTTTCCCTCCCTCTCATTCCCTCTCCCTCCCTCCCTTTCCCTCCGTCCGCTCCCTCTTCATCCATTTCCCCCCTCCCTCTTCCTCCATCTTCCTATATCTCCCTTTGTCACCCTCCCATTTCATCCATTCCCATCTCTCGCCCGGTCTCCTTCCCTCGCCATCTCCCTGTTCCTTCATGTCCCTCACTTTCCCTCCCTCTCCCTCTCTATCTAACCTTCATGCTCACTCTCCCTCCCTCTTCCTCCCTCTCCCTCCCTATCACTCCCTCTTCCTATTTATACATCCTTCTCCTCAATCTTCTTACCTGTCCCTCTCTCACCGTCCCTCTTCCTCCATCTCCCTCCCTCCGCCTCCACCACAAACTCTCTACATCCCTCTCCCTCCATTTCCTTAGCTCTTCCTCTGTTTTCCCCATCCGTAGGGAGACGGAGGGAGAGTGACGGGGAAGGATGGAAAGGGAAGTAGAGCTAGGAGAGTGTGTGAGAGAGAATTAGATTGAGACGGAGGGAAAGGGAGGGATAGAGAACGAGAGAGATAGAGAGAGAGAGAGGGGGGAGAGAGAGAGGGAGGGAGAGAGAGAGAGAGAGAGAGAGGGGGGAGAGAGAGGGAGAGAGAGAGAGTGAGTGAGAGAGAGAGAGAGAGAGTGAGAGAGAGAGAGAGAGAGAGAAAGATAGAGAGAGAGAGGGGAGAGAGAGAGAGAGAGAGAAAGAGGGAGAGAGAGAGAGAGAGAGAGAGAGAGAGAGAGTGAGAGAGAGAGAGAGAGAGAGAAAGAGGGAGAGAGAGAGAGAGAGAGAGGGAGGGAGAGAGAGAGATAGAGAGAGAGAGAGGGAGGGAGAGAGATAGAGAGGGAGAGAGAGAGAGAGGGAGAGAGAGGTAGAAGGAGAGGGAGGAAGATAAAGGAAGGAGGAGGGTGAGGGAAGGAGACGGAGGGAGAGTGACGGAGAAGGGTGAAAAGGGAAGAAGAGCTAGGGAGAGTGAGTTAGAGAGAATGAGATTGAGATGGAGGAATAGGGAATGATAGAGAACGAGAGAGAGAGAGAGATATATATATATATATATATATATATATATATATATATATATATATATATATAGAGAGAGAGAGAGAGGGGGGGAAGGGAGATGGAGAGGGAGGAAGATGAAGGAAGGGGGAGGGTGAGGGAAAGGGAGGGAGAGAGGGGGAGAGGGGAGAAGGAAAGATAAATTTGGAGAAGGAAGTAGAGGGATATAGAGTGGTGGAAAGGGTGTGAGAGAGAGGGAGAGAGAGGGAGAGAGAGGGTGGAGATGGAGAGAATGTGACGGAGAGTGGGAGGGAGAAAGAGGGAGAGGGAGGAAGAGAGAGGGATATGAAGAAGGAGGAAGATAGAGGGAGAGGGGTGGAGAGGGAGGAAGAGGGGGAGAAGTAAGTGATTGCGAGAGGGAGGGAGGGAGAGAGAGAAGGGGAGAGAGGGAGGTAGGGAGGGAGAGAGGCCGTGAGCGAAGGAGAGAGAGAGGGAGAAGGAGGTAGTGTTTGTACAATGCTATGTTAAGAATAGGGACAGTATGGTATATTAATGTCCCACTCTAAAATATATTTGAATTTGCCCACATTCGAACTACCAAGTTACCCCTTCCGGAGGACCGGCATGTATTAGTATAATTAATAAACCTCTTTGTATGCGCCAACAGAAACGCCACATTGACCGGGGAATTGTCGTATATAACAACAACACACAAAAGCTATGCAATTAAATTCGTGCGTTATTCTAAACCTTTCTTTCTTTTTAGTTGCAACCACCCATAAATCCAACCCAAATTGCGCTATTTTTATGGCATATATTGTTCTCGCTTAGTGGAGTGTGGATATCTTTCACTAAGAAAATCTCTGAAAGTTTATTCTCATTAAGGTCACACATACTTGACTGCGATTTTTTTTGTCGCGAGAAGGTGCGACTGATGTTGTCTTCCTTTTTATACGAGCCCGCATATATCGTGGCGTGTGCATATTATATCCAGAAGCATCGATGGAAAATGCGCAGTTCCGAGTCAACGCATTTTCGTCAACTCGTGAAAATCTTCTAGAAAAAACGTTCAGGTGAATTGAATGGAACTGACAGTGGTTACGTACATAATGTGTTGTGAGTGGTAGCACGGTACTGCATCGTCATATCACTTGTACTAACCCACACCATCTGACATCCTCGCACAGCTAGTGTGTTCTTTCACATTTCTCCAGCCGCCAGTACGTTATCGCATCTGCGTAATTCATTTAACAATATTTGCCATCCATGCCACATACCCAGATGGCAAGTGGACAAGGAAGCCATTGGCTTATCGAGAGTCCAACAATGTTCACCTATGTGTAACCCGTCCTTCTGAGATATGTGTCAACCTTGTTTTTAAACATATTCACGCAGCTAGCAGTTACACAATTCGTAGACAATTTGTTCCATATTCGTATGTAATAATTATTGCATATGTTTTAGATCGTATCGCACAGTCCTATATTACGTTGCTATTACTTTCGTACAACATCTCAGTAGAAAACGTTTGAACCAGTTTTGGGGATTTGCTTTTAAAAGGATTAGCTTAATTTCCAACCAAAGCAACATACTCTAGATGTCATGTGGACAATGAAGTCAGTACGGACAATCCTACCTATTTTTCATTGATGTGTCACACACCTTTGTCGTATACACTTATTCATTTTAATGTATTAACACTCTTCGGTTATATTAATTATACTTTATCAGGTAACAGCTATTGTTGGGGCAGATATGGGGGGATGGAGGGAGAGAGAAGAAGAGGAAGTGAGAGGGTGGGAATGGGAGAGAGAGAGGGGGACGAATGAAGCGAGGGAAAAGGAGGGAGAGTGAGGAAGAGGGGGAGTTGAAGGAAGAGGTGGAGAGGGAGGGAGAGAGAGAGGAAGAGAGAGGGAGGGGAGGAAGACGGGTTAAGAGGGATGGAGAGGGAGGGAGGGAAAGAGAGGGAGGTCGAGGGAGGGATGGAGCGATGGTGAAAGGGAGGGAGGGAGGGGGGAGGGAGGGAGAGGGAGTGACAGAAAGTGAGATGGAGGGAGAGGGAGGGAGAGGAATTGAGAGGGAGGGAGTGTGAGGGAAAGAGGGGAGGGTGGAAGATGAACAGGGAGGATGATTAACGGAGAGTGAGGGGCATGGATGAAGAGGGTGGAACACTGATGGATAAGGAGGGAGATGGTGGATGTATGTGGAAAGGCAGGGAGTTGGAGCGAGAGGAAGGAAGAGGGTGGGACAAAAAGGGAGAGGGGGGACATAGATGGAGAATCGGGAAGAGAGTAGAAAGGCAGCGAGATGGAGGGAGAGGGAGTAAGAGAGGGAGATGGAAGGAGAGGGAGGGAGAGCGGATGAGAAGAAGTGATGGCGAGGGAGGCTGATGAAGAAAGAGGGTGGAAGAGAGAGGGAGAGAGATGGAAGGAGAGGGAGGGAGAGCGAAGGAGAGTGAGGGACAGGGAGATATATATGTGGAAAGGGAGGGAGATGGAAGGAGAGTGAGGGAGACGGAGGAATAAGGAGGGAGAGGGATGATTAGGGAGGAATATGGAAGGAGAGTGAGGGAGACGGAGGAATAAAGAGGGAGAGGGATGATTAGGGAGGAATATGAAGTGAGGGGTGGGTGAGACAGATAAAATGAAGAAGAGGGGGAGATGGAGGGAGATGGATAGGGAGCAATATAAGGAAAGTGAGGGAAGTGGAGGAAGATGGAGAAAGAGCGAGTGAGATAAAGGGAGATAAAGGATTAGGGATTAAGTAGGAGGGGAAGAGGGTGGGAATGATATGGAGGGAATTGGATGGAGAGGGAGGCAGTTGGAGGGAGAGGGAGGGAGAGGTTGACATGGAAGTAAATAGAGGAAGAGGGAGGGTGAGAGAGGGAGATGGGAAAGGGAGGGAGAGGGGAAGGGGTAATAGGAAGTAATACAGAAGAAGAGGTAGGGAGATGACGGGGGAGCGATGGAGAGGGGGCATAGGGAATGTGATAGAGAGAGACAGAGAAGAGAGAAGAGAGAGAGGGAGAGAGAGAGAGAGAGAGAGAGAGAGAGAGAGAGAGAGAGAGAGAGAGAGAGAGAGAGAGAGAGCGATGGGGAGATTGGGACAGGAAAGATAGTGAGGGAGTGGGAGAGGGAGGGACAAGGAAGGAAAGAGGGGAGATTGGAAGATGAACATAGAGGGGAGGGAGGTTGATGGAGGGATAGGGACGAAGAAGGTGGAGAGGTGTGGAAAGGCAGGGAGATGGAGGGAGAGTTAGGAATAGGTTGGACGAGAAAGGGGCAGGATTGAGAGATTGACGGTAAAGGGAAGGAGATGGAGGGAGAGGGAGGAAGACGGGCAAAGGGAGTGAGATGGAAGGAATGAGGGTGGGAGATTGGGAGAGAGAGGGTGGGAGAGGAAGGGAGATGACGGAATAGTTAGGAAGAGGGAATGAGATGGAAAGAGAGGGAAAGAGAAGGAGGGAGGTGGAGATATGTGGAAAGGGAGGGAGGTGGAAAGAGAGGGAGGGAGAGGGAAAAATAGGGAGGAAGGTTAATGGAGCGGAGGGCAAGAGAAGGAGAGTGTGGAAGAGGAGGAGACGGAGAGAGAGAGAGAGGGATAGGGAGAAAGAGGGAGGGAAACGATGGGAGTGAGAGGGAGGGAGAGGGAGGGAGAGAAAGAGCGGGGAGGCGAGGGGAAAGGTGGAAGAGGGAAGGAGATATATGGAAAGGGAGGGATGTGGAGAAAACGGAAGAAAATGGAGTGATGTGGAGGAAATGGGAGTGAAATGGAGGGTGAGAGAGAGGGATAGGGATTAAGAGGGAGGAGAACAGGGTGGGAGTGAGAGGGAGGGAGAATGAGTGAAAGTAAGGGAGAGTCAGAGACAGGGAGGGAGATGGGGAAGGTTAGTAAGAGGGAGGAAGAAATATGGAAAAGGGAAAAGGAAGGAGATGGACGAAGAGGAAGGAAAGAGAGGGATATGGATGAAGGAGGAGAAGGAAGGAGAGAGGGAAAGGGGAAGAGAGAGGGCGCGATAGAGAGGGAGAGGGAGGGAGAGGGAGGGAGAGGGAGGGAAAGGGTTAAGAGGTAGGATGAAGTAGAGGGAGGAAAGAGAGGGAGAGGAGGGAGAGGGGGGACAAGGAGGAATAGGGAGGAATATGGAGGGAGAGGGAGGGAGAGGTAGGGAGAGGGGTGGAGAGGGAGGATAAGGATGAAAAGGACAAGATGGATGGATGGATATTGATGGCGAGAGGGGTTGAATGAGGAAGTCGGAGGGAGATGGAGGGTGGGAGAGGAGAGATAGGGAGGGAGAGAGACGGAGGGGGAGGCAGATGGAAGCGAGGGAGCGGGAAGGGGAGAGACATAGAGGGACAGTGTGGACCATGGTATGTTGAAGAGCGGGAATGTATGAATCATGGCATAGTAAGGAGATAACATGTTTAGATCATGGTCTGTGAATTTCCCAATCTGAAATGTCACTCGATCTACCAAGTTACCCTTTCCGGAGGACAGGCATGTATTAGTATAATTAATAAACCCTTTCTAAGCACCATCAGCGACGCCTCATTGTCCGTGGGACGTCGCTTTGCCATAAATAATAACAACATTCAAAAGCTATACAATTAATGTCGAGTGTTGTCATATCCCTTGTTTATTTTCCTTTTCAACTAACCATAAATCGACACAATTTTTTTTTTTATAACGTCATCGTGGTCTTCCTCATACAGTAGGTCTTGTATGCCATTCACAAAGACAGTCTCTGACAGTTCGTCCTCGATAATGTCACACATACCTGACTGTGACGTTGGTTTGACGAGAGAAGGTGCGACTGATTGTGTCTTCGTTTTTGTCATGCAAGCCCGTATATTATGGCGTGTTCTTGTGATATTCAGAAGCATCGATGGGAAATGCGCACTTACAATTCAACGCAGTTTCGTGAAATTAGTGGAAATAACAATGATTTAGCACAGATGGAGGGAATATTTCGTAAGTGGTGGCACAACAGCTCACCTTCAAAACTCTGGTACTAATGCACATCTGAAATCCTCGCAGGGCAAATGTGATGTCTACACCAGCCAGTGCACGCAGATATATGCGTAATTAGAATGCAGTGAATTGTGCTTGGGAACGCATCGCACAGTTCTACATTGTGTTGTCATGCAGTAAATCGGCAGTTAACGAGGCGGAGAGTCATTTCAGGCGACCTGTGTTCGAGTCCATAAGGTTGTTTTTTCGAGGCTCAGGCAACGTCTTTCACCCCACTTTTCATGTGTCTTTCAGAAGGCAAAAGGTACGGTCTTTTACAGCGTGGCATTGGACTGTCCAAAGCGCTTTACACTTCATCCACTGGCAGACCTTTTCATTCCAACGCTATATCGACTTATCTGGGAAGCATTCAGCTACGCTGCAGTTACATCGCTAAGACTGGCCGTTTACATAGCCTGTCTATAGCCAGACACTCATTCGTACAGCTGACTGAACTGAGGCAACGTGGGATAACGAAATTACCAAAGTTTCAAACCTGTGTTCTCTCGATTGAGAGTCCGACGTTCTAACCCTACGTTCTAACCCTACGTTCTAACCCTACGTTCTAACCCTACGTTCTAACCCTACGTTCTAACCCTACGTTCTAACCCTACGTTCTAACCCTACGTTCTAACCCTACGTTCTAACCCTACGTTCTAACCCTACGTTCTAACCCTACGTTCTAACCCTACGTTCTAACCCTACGTTCTAACCCTACGTTCTAACCCTACGTTCTAACCCTACGTTCTAACCCTACGTTCTAACCTTACGTTCTAACCCTACGTTCTAACCCTACGTTCTAACCCTACGTTCTAACCCTACGTTCTAACCCTACGTTCTAACCCTACGTTCTAACCCTACGTTCTAACCCTACGTTCTAACCCTACGTTCTAACCCTACGTTCTAACCCTACGTTCTAACCCTACGTTCTAACCCTACGTTCTAACCCTACGTTCTAACCCTACGTTCTAACCCTACGTTCTAACCCTACGTTCTAACCCTACGTTCTAACCCTACGTTCTAACCCTACGTTCTAACCCTACGTTCTAACCCTACGTTCTAACCCTACGTTCTAACCCTACGTTCTAACCTTACGTTCTAACCCTACGTTCTAACCCTACGTTCTAACCCTACGTTCTAACCCTACGTTCTAACCCTACGTTCTAACCCTACGTTCTAACCCTACGTTCTAACCCTACGTTCTAACCCTACGTTCTAACCCTACGTTCTAACCCTACGTTCTAACCCTACGTTCTAACCCTACGTTCTAACCCTACGCCACGACGCACCACTAATGATCACCAGTCCATTATATATTGTGTCCATATTAACGGGAGTAACATGTCTAAACGGGTAGATGCTTAACCTGCTGTCAACGAAGTGACTCACGCAGACGTTCCATGTCGTGGCTAAGTCAATTTCCCCAACGTCCTCGCAAAAAGATGAACTGATGAAATGGTAATGAGTATTCTAAAAGATCGGACATGTTCTCGTGGGTGAAGTAGATATAATATGATATAGATGTGAATGCACTCTGTCTACCAATATTCGTTAGGGTCAAATAGAACCATAACTCATCAAACTTGGATGGGTCGTTTTTGAATGAGGTATGATAGTTGTCAAAACATCTGTTTTGTTTGTGTTCTGATGTATATAATTGCACTAATTTATATCGGTTTGCACATTGCTTACTTTATAGTACTGGTAGGTGGAGAGAGAGAGAGTGGAGGGTGTGTGAGTATTTTTTGGACAAAGAAGGCTGGGGCAACTAGCGCGGCGACACAACTACTGGTGCAACAATATGCCCCAACCCCCCAACTAGCAACGACATTATTCAAAAACATTATTTGCATTCTCTCAAACCTACTTAAATGCTCTCAGAACTACCCATAAAATACACAGTTCACATTTCCATAGGTTCTCTATTTCAGGAGTCCTGACTGGAATGTGGCTAGCTGTATTACTGGGGCAGCGGCGGAGAAAAGATTTGTCGTGATGGTCGCCAACAACTCAAGGTAAAGACTACGGACTGGTTCCCGGCCGACAGCGGAGAACCGACGCCGAGTCATGGAGTATGAGAACGGCAAATAATGTACAGTCTCAGTGCAGCTGAAGTCGATGACGCACGCAGCATTCCTCGTCAGTCGGAACAACAAATCAATTACAGAGACACGGCACTGATACGTCGAAAGTCTGCGCACATATTCACTCGATGTCAAATAAAACATATGGCCGTATACACGCACACGCAAACGCACGCGTGCACACGCATACACACATGCGCAACCTCCTCAGCCACCACTGTGTTGTCTACTCAAAGCCTCCTGTGGTTTACCTAGCTCCCGCTTCCCCGCCCCCACTGCGACATGCGAAATTCTAGATACCCCAATGCTTTTGACGATGATGTTTTTCCAATATATGTAATCGTCTCTCCCAAGGACTGGCACGCATGCATGTGCATGCACATAACTATTCACTCCACGTGTTGTGTTTTGCTGTAACGGATTCGAGTGTGGTTGTGTGCCCTTCTGTTGCTCTATAGTGGCAAAACAAATGCACCGGGAACTGAACAGACACAAGAAATACCACACAAACAAACACACACACACACACACACACACACACACACACACACACACACACACACACACACACACACACACACACACACACACACACACACACACACACACACACACACACACACACACACACACACACACACACTCACACACACACACACACACACACACACACACACACACACACACTCACACACACTCACACACACACACACACACACGCACGCACGCACGCACGCACGCACGCACGCACACACACACACACACACACACACACACACACGCACGCACGCACGCACGCACGCACGCACGCACGCACACACACACACACACACACACACACACACACACACACACACACACACACACACACATAAGTTTGGGGCGGGTCCAGCGTCACTGTGTGTCAGGCGTTACTGGGGGGATTGAATAAAAACCGAACATATTACAAAATACAGACACTCATGGGAACTGCAGGCTTACTGGTAAAAATAAAACTTCTTTAGGACCCCTTTCTCTTGTGTAAGAGCTCTCAGTTTACTTTGCAAAAACAAGATAGGAATGCTAGCACATCATTAGAATGTAATTTCGGTGAAATTGGAAGGTATCTTTCTGGAAATGTGGCCTTCAAACTCGATGGTGACGTTGAAGCAGCTCGCAGGACAAAATACAATACAACGTGAGAAGGCCGGTCGTCTGCAGATACAAGTGAATGGGTTGATGAATAGAAATACAAGAAGTATGCTGTGAAGAGTATTCGTAAGAAGAGTGACACATATTTTGACTAACTATCGTCTTTATCTGCATGTTAAATATCGTAAGAACAAACACATGGTTTGCAGTCTCTGTCACTCAGTTGGGCACAATGTTTGTTTAGTTAAATTCGATAATTTGCCTTTCACAAGTGATAATTCATACT